>BJBW01006202.1:54897-134493 GCA_004320125.1 Scolopax mira
AGGTGTCCCTGCCCAGGGCAGGGGGTTGGAACTAGGTGAGCTTTAAGGTCCCTTCCAACCCAAACCATTCTATAGTTCTAAGATTCTATGATATCACACTATCCAGATGAATTTCTTTCATAATTTTCAATCCTATAAGCCAATTGCAGATATAGACTCCTATAAGCTTCATGAAAACAATAAAGTTGACAGAAAGAAAAGCCTTGCCAGCTACCACAGGTGACCACAAGTTACCAGTCAGAGGGGAGGGATTCTCTACACCTCTTTCAATAAGATGCTAAATCCACTCGAAGTATCTCTTAAGGCATAGATATACATAATATTTCTGATTTTTTTTTTGTGTTAAAGTGTTCTTGCACTTAGAGGAGACTTATTTAAAAACAGAGATACCCTTTGGTTTGATTCGTGCCATTGATAGTTGCAAGGAAAAATAAACCTTTTGTTTAAATGATTTCCCAAGCAATCCTTATCAATAGGCTACTTCCGATCAATTATCTTTTTATTTATAAATCCTTAAATCTTTGTGTTGTCTCCAAAACTTTATCAGGTAAATAGCTTAGAGACACTAACCATTTTTGCAGAACTGCACATGGTGAGAATTATCTTCTGAAATATGTAATCCAATTTTTAATCTATTTAATGACTACTACAATTACAGTCGTGCTATTTTTAATTAAGATGCCATGTAGTAACAAGTCAAACTTCTGCCAACCGTGTATTGTATCTGCGTTACCACCGTTATCAGCCAAGACTATAATCTTGTAAAAAAGGCTTGAAGTCAATTTCACAAAATAGGTGAATTCCATGTTGGTTGACATTAATTACATTAGCCCCTTAACTCTTGATTAATCAAGTTCTGCCTGTAGCAGTGCACCCTTTTGTTTTGTTGCTCAATATCAATCTCACAAGCTTCTAATTATTCAGATTCTCTCTCTTCATGTGACAACATTAATTTTCATTTTTTCCTCTTGAACATCTAATGTTCCAAAATTTTTTTAATGTGAATGTTGTTGCTGAAATTCAGTATTTCCCTAGGCCAAGCACTAAAACTCCACACAAATACCTCACTATCATGGAATACAAAACAATCATCTGCTTATTTGGCAAGGGCAGAATAGTCTTAGTTATTATACATTTCTCTACTTTTCTATATACTAATCTACTATATCTATTTCCTAATACATCAAAATCATCAGATGAGGGTTTGCTTGTTTGGTTTCCTGTGTGCTCTTCTCTCTCTCAACTGTCAAACTGCAACTTTTCACTAGCTAGGAAGATGCTCTTTGAAACGTTCCCCAAAGTTATTCCCATTTAATATTTAAAAGTCTTCTTCAAATGGATTTAGCTTGATGAACATTTCATGTTTATAAAACTGTATGTTAAGGGCAAAACATAACTCTTAACGCATAATTAACCAAATACCATAAAGTTATGATCACACATACATCAAATGCAAAATACAAATTTTAGTTTAACGAGGCATTTCCCTCTGTTATACCAAGGTGTCCCACAGATCTCCATTGTAGGGGATATTTTTCTAGGATTAGCAAATAATCTATTAGAAAATAACTCTAGAAATGGTGAGGATTTTTTGCACTATCAGCATTAAGTCTTTAAATGTGAATCCATCTTTTTAAAGTGTTCTTACAAAGCAATATTCATCTGCATTATATACACACACACATATTAGACTCCAACAATTACATTCTGTTACAACAATTACATTAGGAGGATATTGCCCCAGAACATTTAAGGTCATTTTGTTTCAAAGGTGTAAGGCCCAGAGAAACTGAAAATGCAGTGTTGATAGTGTCATTCTGTTTCCTTTTCCACCGTCCTGATTCTAACTATGTTATAAATAATTATATAGTAACTATATTTATAATAGCACTTATAAATATTTATAACACTGAGGTAATTTGAATGTTCCTGCCTGATTGTTGTCACTACAAAGAATGATTTTAATTTTGTAATTTGTTACCAGAAAGTAAACAAACTATCACTTGCTTCAGCTTTAACAGTGAGTGACTTTGAAATGTAGACAGTGCTCCAGCATAATAATTAGAGTTAATTCAAGAAGACAATACCTATGCACAGATATGTAATTTTTCCCACAGCTTTGAATCATTTAATGTTATGTAGCACCTAAGAAATAAACCAAATTCTTACACATATCAAATCTTCTCTTTAAAGATTCAAGGTCCACATAGAATGAAACTGGATTGTAATACTTGGACTTTAGAACCTGTTCTCCACCTGTTAATTGACTGCAGTTTTTCTGTTACGCATCCTCTGAACAATGATTTATTTCAGTTCTCATTTATCTGGATGGAATATCATTTTGCCTCTTGTTGAAAAAGAAAAACAACGACCAAGATTGGAGCCACTGGGAGCACATCAGTTCTTAGTTTATGAAATATAATTTATCTCAGCATTGAAAAGCCTTACAGAAAAAAAAAAACAAACCCAAAAAACAACCAAACAACATTATTATGACAGCTAAGGAAAGACAATTCTACTTCTGAAAGGTGATTAGCAACCAAGCAACCAACAGCAATAGCTCCTAACCATTTTTTAGGCAAGCATCACTTGAGAAAATTAGCAGTCTTTGTCACTTCATCGAACATTAACAGGCACAAGCTGGAACACAGGAGGTTCCACTCAAATATGAGGAAAAACTGCTTCACGGTGAAGGTGCCAGAGCCCTGGAACAGGCTGCCCAGGGAGGATGTGGAGTCCCCTTCTTTGGAGATTTTCAAGACCCACCTGGATGCAGTCCTGAGTAACATGCTCTAACATGCTCTAAGTAATCCTGCTTCAGCAGGGGATTGGACTAAGTGATCTCTATGGTCCCTTCCAATTCTACAAAAAAAATTCAGTGAAATTCAGTGAACTGCACAGACTGAGTAGAACCGTTCTCTTCTTTAATGGTACTGCCCCAAGTCACCTGCCAAACCCCCCAGCCCAGAGTGACCAACACCTGGGTGCTACTGGAGCAGGAGTGAGCTACCCTCCTCTGCAGCCTCCAAACTGATGTGATTATTTGCTGCAGAAACAATTTACTATTTTACAAACCTCATCACATCATTCTTATGCCTTTGACTTTGAATGCCTTCAGGAGCCACGGAAGACACCAATGGCTTTTAGCTACAAAATAAAGCAGGGAATAGGCTGTGAGAAGGTAGAAGTTCTTTAATGACACAGCACCAGCATCTTTGTGTATACTATATACAGCCTATTCGCTCTGTAGCGAGGTGTTTACAGGTGTTTACAGGCCTCTTCAAAGTCTGGTGCTAGAGAGTGAACAGCATCAGGATTTTGTTTCACCAATAATGTCAGAATGGCATGAACACTGAAATAATTATCTTTTTAAACAGAGATGTGCACAAGCTCAATTCTGAAGTGTCATCGGGGGGTGGTTACTACTGCTGGTCCTCAGGGGCTGATAATGGGGAGAATCCTCTCTAAATATCTTTATTAATAACCCGGAAAAGAGGAAATTCCCTCAGCAAACTAGTGGATGACAACAAATGGGAGAGTATTTAATAGGTTCAAGGGTCCAACACTCATTTAGAGGGATTCTGAAAAGCTAGAGAAAAGGGCTGACAGAAACCTTGTGAAATATGATGAACACAAACACTGCTTCCTGCATCTGGGACAGAATAACCCTGTGCAACAGTCACAGAATCACAGAATGAGATGGGGATGGATGGATCTTTGGAGATCATCTAGTCCAACCCCCTGCCAGAGCAGGTTGCACAGGAATGTCTCCAAAGAAGGAGACTCCACCACCTCTCTGGGCAGCCTGTTCCAGGGCTCTGCCACCCTCACAGGAAAGAAGCTCCTCCTCATGTTTAGGTGGAGTTTCTTATGTTACAAGTTTGACAGCTCTTGTCCTGTCACTGGGCACCAATACAGTCCATACCAATATTAAAATACAGAAAACAGCCTTGCAGAAAAGGACCTTCTGGATAAGCTGAACATGAGCCAGTGGTGTGAAGCAGTGCACAAAAGGAGTCCAACTGACCAAGCTGTGTTAGTAAGGACATAGATTTCATTACATGGAATACAGGGATTATTCCCCTGTATTCAGCCCTTTGAGAACACACTGGAGCACTGTTTCTAGTTTTGGTCTCCCCAGTACAATGCAATGAAGAACAGGGGGAAGTCCATCAGAGAGCTGCTAATATGGTGTGAGAGAACTTGGCCTGTTCAGCCCAAAGCTGGGGAAAGGTCATAATTAATGACTGCAGAGAAGAGTAAACTTGACTTTTCTTGTAGATGATTCTCTTGTCCTTTCATCATTTCCCAGTACAAGAGGCAGCAAGGGAAACACTGACCGAATATTATGAAAAAACGTCCTTTTTATGGGAGGGAAATGCATTGGAATTGGTTTCCCCAGAAAGTCTTCATTCTTGGAGATACTCAAAATTCAATTGGACAAGGCCTTGCACAGCTTAATCTAACTAATCTGGTCCCACTTCCAGCAAGGCATTGGACCAGATGACATGTAAACTTATTTATTCCGTTATTCTAGGTCAAAAGACTACGTTTCATCTGCCAGGTACCAGTAGTATCTACAGACAGTAAAAAATTAAATAAGCAATATTAAGAACTAAATGAACGTTATGGGTGTACTTTGTTACCCTTCATGGAAGTACCATACTTTGCAATGAGAACACTGAAACCATCCAGAAAGTGATGTAATGCAAATGTGCATGACAATCTGTCCCTTAGAAGACTGAACATGAAAGCAGACAACACACTGTTTCAGAAAGACTGTGTCCCCAGAAAGACATTTAAAGAAGTTATGCAACCAGCACGTGAGTAAGTTTTGCTGCTAAATTGAACAGGAAATTTGCAAGGCAGATTCAGGAAATTACCTTTCTGGGTAAGACTTACTATCACATTATTAGAAATCATGTCCCATTGGAGGAAATTTACTGTCAAAGACAGATGAAGTGATCTGAGCTGCTTCCAGATCCTTCAGTGTGGTAATGAATAAAATAAATAAAAGGAAACACTTAAAAATTGCATGCCAACAGTTTCTGAGAAAGAATCATTTCTCACCATCCAAAACAATGAAATGTGATACTTTTAAGCAGCAGGGACACATCCTTTGGTACCTGTATACACACCTGCTTTGTCAGTCATCAGGAACCTACAGACTATCAGACAAGGGGAATGATGTTTAAATTTTAAAGGCTTGTTTGAAAAGGTCTTAAACGTTACAGTGTTACTGAACGCAATGAACTGCTCTAAAAAAATCAAAGTGTTGTTAGACAGTTTTGCATCAGAGGAAAAGTGATGTCCTCATAAGAAAGGGGAGGCAAACAGCAAAAAGATACAGAAATAGCATGAGAGAGCTCATATCATAAAATAATCTTCTTAGTTTTAGAAATTATGGATTTATAGTTTTAGAGATTCAAGTGCCTAGTTGATTTTCCTACTTCCAGATAAATACTCTCTTCATTGGTTACTTCAGGTAACATCTGCCTGAGTCTGTCTACAACAATGAGCTCTGAAAAAAACTCATGATAATCCAAAAGCAATTCTGAAATTTGGAAGAGAAAAGCTTAACTATTACAATTGAAAACACATCTGAATTTCTATGGTAATATGTGAGTTTTGTTAATTTTTAAAGATATATGTAAAAATAGAGATTATTATTGCCTTTACCTTCCAGAGGTCAGCTGTTCCTTCAACGAGTTTGGCATTTGTTTTACAGTATTTCAGAGCCAGATGCAAACATTCAGTTCCATAATCCAGGTCATAGTCTGTACACTGTAGTAATTAAAAAAGTATAAATATCCTAAATTAGTCTTAAAGAAACCATACTTTTAAGCAATAACAGATTTTCTTTCCTTAATTGAACCTTCTGTCTCAACAGTCCTGTCCAGAACAATACATGCTCTATCAGGTAGGCAAGTTCAGGATGGGTAGGAATAAAACCCTTCCAAGAAGCTTAAGCCAATTTGTAGCTATCCATCAAAGTGTTACAGAAGGGACATGCACTTTATAACCACTAACAAATTCAATTAGTTGCTGCAAATAGCTTGCTATACCTTTATGTTATTAAATAAATCAATGAGAAGTTACACATCCAAAAAAAAAAAAAAATTGATGGAGTTGAGGCCTTCTAGCAACAGACTCTTAGAATATGAGAACAAGTTAATAGATTGTAGAAGCACGACTCTTCAAATACCTTGTCTGGTTTGGGTTTTGCAGAATCAAAAAAGGATGGTAATAGCTAAGAACCTCTATATTCCTCATGTTGCCCTTTATGTTTTTCTCTAGTTTCTCCAAACACCAAATAGTAAAGTTTAGTGCTACTCCATGAGCCTTCCAGATTTAAAAAAACAAAACAAAATGTTTTTCCAATTTTTAGTCCTCTAGAAGAGGCATTCTTCTCTCAACACACCCTTCCCAAGCAGTTGGCTTCCTATAGTTAGTGATTATAATAATCCTAATTAATGGAAAACCAAGTAGGATGCAGAATCTTTGGAGCCAAAGCACAGGTAGGAACTTGGAGTTTATCAGACAGGACTACTTCAAAATGAATTGGCCTGTTTGAGATAAATTTTCATATTGATAAATTAACACTGCATTCAGAAACATGAATTACATGTAACAGGGAAGGATATTTTAAGATAGGGTCTTTCATAAAAATGGATGCATTTGATAAGAGCACAGGGTGGCCAGCCCAGTATCCACTCTCTGGTAGAGGCTGACAGTGGACAGTCAAGGATAAGTAAATTAGAACAAGGCAATCACATCTTCTTACTTTCTCAGAATTCTCCCTTGGCTTCATGTAATAATATTATCCTGGTTTAGGTATTCCCTAAATGAAAACATCTCAAGGGACAGACTGAACCAGAAGCGATTGCCTTAACAATCCTCAGTGAGTTACAGGAATCCAATTATTTTCTGAAGAGCAGTATTTCTTTAGCACCTGCATCAGTGAACATCTGATTCATCTCTTCATCACACGCTCTGCTGTTCTGACAAAAAACCAAACACAAACCCACTTTTTCAGCCCTTGAAAATGCTCCACATCACTTCTCACATCCTTCCTCAGGTAGAGAGATCAACACCTGTTCAGTCATTTCAGGTGTGGAAGTTACTTCAGAACTTTGACCAACCCATTTGCCCTCCTTTACATTTATCTGCATTTACATATAAATTTTATCATAATATTCTTCTACAAACCTTCTTAGCTAGCCCTCATCTCTACTACCCAGAAAAAAATTAGTATCTCCACTTCCTGTTACAATAATTTACAAATAAAACGAACTGCATAGGTCCCAGGATAGATCTTTGCAAAACCCCATTGGTGATTTACTGCTATGAAAACTGCTCATGCTTTCTAATAAATAATCTATTCTGGTAAATCCTTAGTCTTAACCCAAATGTGTTTCAGCTTTCTTAAAGAGCCTTTGGTTAAAGCTTTGGTGAAACATCTTATTATGCGAGTAGGTTGTTACCAGCTTCAGCAACCTCAGGATAACTCCTTGAAGAACAGCAATTACCTCTGCAGTGCAGAATCTTTCCTTAAGAAAAGCTGAAATCACCCTTCCACCGTGTCAAATTTAACCATATGTCTACAAATTCATGTTTGGAATTAAACGTGACAGTCCAGATGCTGTGGTCAGTCATTCAGTCTCCTCCAGGATTCGCAATTCTCAAAAAAATGCAAAAGTTTAAATGCCTTAAAGAAGATCCCAATGAGAGTGCTGCAATACAACTTGCTCTTTTTTTTTTATATAGAATCATAGAATCATTTGAGTTGGAAGGAACCTTAAAGATCATCGAGTTCCAACCCCCCATATAATTTCCTCAAGGATTTTAGTAAAACAGATGAAACAAATTTTTAGTTTCTATTCTTGTTTCATAATGCACCAGTGAAATTCAAGGAATTCATCAGCATTATACAGCTGAATTGTATTACTAACACATCTTGGAAAAATCAGTTATCACTTTTATATTATTTAAATTAGTAATTTTCATCATTTTAGTCTGACTGCAATCAAAAAGAAGATCCTCTTATACAGTCCGCTTAAAAGTAATTGGAGTGTTATATTTCTATACAGAAGTTTTTAAGCGCTTTGAGTAACCACACCACAAGAAGACAGAGTAACTTAAAAAGAATTTATTTCAGAATACTAAAGAAAACATGGCTTTCAAAAAGACACACTGAAATATTTTTAAATTAAGCAGAAATTATTTATGTTCTTTAAATAATCAGGATATAAATAGATCAACAGAAAAGATAAAGGAACAGGGAACCCCAGCTCTAAGAGATGTGAAATGGAGTGATCTCTCAAGGAAAGAGGTCCAGAGATAAATTGCCAATGAAATAGCCAGAAATGGCCTAATAACTTCGAATTGCAAATATTTATTACTAAAAAGTTTCCTTTATTTGTTTTGGTTTTAAGGAAAATTTTCTTGTAGAATACAAACTATTTTCTACTAATGTGAATAACATACAGATTAAAAAAACCCATGTATTTTTCATTGCATCAGAATGGAAGAAAAAATTCAGAAAAAATTATCTGCGAAAGAATTTACTTTGAATTAAAATTAGGTTACATTTTTACATAGATGGGTAACAAATGGTAGTATGACAAGACTAAGCAGTTCCAACTTTTTAGCAAGGTATTAATTACAGATAATTAGTAGGGAGTGGAGAAGTTCCATAAATGGGCTATAGCATCTTGATGGTATTGCTGGCTTCAAGGGATGAAATATGACACAAAGCAAAGTAATAATTAAAAACATATTTCACTAACACTTGTACATCATGACATTTACCACTCTAATTATCTGTAATTGTGTAAACCTAAACATATTGTCACATTGTACTTTTCTGCAAGTCTGATACAGTGATGTCAGAGGAGAACAATGAAATGGAAGGATCCACACAAACCAGTTTAGTTTATAGACTACCCATATGCTAAACAGCTCCACACGTAAAGTTTTAAAACCTATTTCAGGTGCAGAATATGAAGGCTTTTATATTAACTCTAAGAAATTCAGTGAACAGATGAAGCATTATCAGGAAGTGCCAATAATAAAAAGTTAAAGACTATCAACGAGGAAAACTCTTACTGACTTAGGCATGCAAACATTCTCCTGTTAAATCTTCTGTATGTATTTCATTGTACATCTAGAGCCAACTTACATTACAGCAATATGTTTAAAAATTTTACTATTTCTGAAGCCTCTTTTTGACTGAAAGGCTTTTTAACACAAAGTTTGAGAGGGTACAGTTAAGTGAACTTGACAGGCACACATAGCTTTGTGAAACAATAGACAGTTTAAGTTTCAGACCACAGATTTGAAATGGTGGAAACAGCTGGAAATATTGGCACAAAAGATATCCACAAAAGGAAAAAAAAAATATCTTTAAATAAACAGAAGGAAATAGGTTATTTAAAAATGCTTTTGAACTGTTGAATATTCAAAGGCATTCTAATAGGTAGTTTTGGGCACTTTTTTGTGGGTATTTTTTTGTTTGTTTGTTTGTTTTCCAAGAGTGGATGTTTGAATAAAGTACTACGGGTGGAGTGAGATCTAGGTTTTAACATTACACCAATTCTTCCCCTGTTCCCTAAATTAGTTTGAAAATATTTTGATAAACAATATTACTTCCTAAAATGCAAGCTCCACTGCTGCTGCTTAGCTCTTAGCTGTAAACACGGAGCAAGGGGTTAGAGAAAAGAGCAGCCTCTACCTCCCTGGTACTCCCTAACAGCCCATAAGCTAACTTGTTTACAATATAATACATTGAATGTGTAAAACTGTAAAGATCCAGTATTTAACAATAACAATTTCTTTTACTGTTAGCTGTTTTGCTGTATCTTTATAATGATAAAAGATTTGGAATGGATATATGGGAACTGGTAAGCATACAGCAGAACAAATACAGGTGCCAGAAAAAATTTCATTACAGCACTGTAATTTTCTTATTTTTTCATCACTTCTTAGTTTTATAATAAGGAAAAAGAAAAAATCAATATTCTTTATGTATTAACTGAAAGAAAATTTACAGATTTGCTCTCTTACCCAGGTACCTTTAAAGCTTTTATAGAGCCAGTCTTTTACACTCCTGTAACCGCTGGCTGTGTCTCCATTTTATTCTCCCATGTACATCCAATCTATAGCAGTATCAGGACACTTGCAATTACAAGACGTAACTAATTAACAATAGCAGAGCTTAATGACTTTTCCAGATCCCTGCTAATCAAGCTTTCACTGATGAAGTGCCAGAGTACATCATGAACATTCATCATCAGGAATATTTCACCAAGCTAAAAAAGCACCCGACACAAGCACTGCTGAACCTGAATTGGCCCCTTTTTTACCATATTTTGTATAGAATCATTTTGCCATGTTCATTACCAAGGAAAGCAAAAAATGCTGAATCTAACAGTGGATTTGCAGCAACCACTCAATCCAGAGCAGTAAGCCACAGCTAAATGAGAAATAACAGAAGCAGCAAACAGAAGGAGGAAACACATGAACGAAGAGACAGTGAGACTGATGCAAGTTCAGATAAGCTCATCTCTGAAACAATTTCTACTGCAGTTAATTATTAAAACTGCTCTGACATACATCCAGATGCAGAAGTGCTTCACAATGAAGGGAATAAAGATAAAGCAATTTACAGAATTAAGCTAGCCTGGTTTTCTACAGATCTGTATCTACATCCCAATGCCTTCCACTGCAGCACCTCCAGGTGCCCTCTCCATACGTGCTGTGATTTCCCTGCTCTCTACCATCTACCCTCAATAATTTCTGACTGCCCATTGAAAGATTGTGGTATTCAAATTGCTTCTAAGCCCACTAAATGCCCATCAAAGAAACTTATGTGCTGGTTGGTTCCAAGTTCCTGTGAGCTAAAAGGTGTGTGACCAAGAAAAACAGAAGATTAACAGCTGATTTCACATTTCAGGCAAAGAGCTGAAGGCTTGGAGGCTCCAGGCTCCTCTCAGGGGAGGCATTCATTTGGGTTTCCCTCCTCATCACACTTGACAATTTTTCAAAAACTATACAGGGACTTAACACTGTTGAAATCGCTGTGCCTTCCTCAGTTTTGATTGAAATCATGATCTTAAGGGTCTTTTCCAGCCTACAGCATTCTATGAAATTGAACTAAATGCGCAATTAAAGGTTTAAAATATCATTTAGATGTGGGTTAAAAACAAGTAATGCTTTCTTTTCAATAGTAAAAGTTAAAAATGAAATAGTAATTTTTCCTGTTTTCAATGTTCCATTCTATCAAAACCACGAAGGAAAAAATCCATTTATTCTGATTTAGCTACATCAAGGAATCACTACAACAAAAACATTGAGATAAGGTAAGTAGACGATTAGGACACATTTTATTGAGTGTCATTTTCTAGCTCTGACCTTAAAATGAAACTGAAGCTGAAGTATAATCAGAAGACTAAGTCCTAGCCACAGACCAAGTTTTAAAATTCTTTTGAGAAAGCATAAGAGCTATCTTTTCTGTTCTTAAATCCATGCCTTAATATACTTGCAGATACCCTACAGGATTACTATGATAGTGCTCGTATCATTGCCTCAAGTTGTGCCAGGGGAGATTTAGATTGGCTATTAAGAAAAATTTCTTCACCAAAAGGGTTGTCAAGTATTGGAATGGGCTGCCCAGGGAAGTGGTTGAGTCACCATCCCTGGAGGTATTTAAAGATGTGTAGAAGTGTTGCTGAGGAACATGGTTTAGTCATGGACTTGGCAGTGCTAGGTTAAAGAATGGACTCTTTCTTAAAGGTCTTTTCCAACCTAAATGATTCCATCATTAAAGCTTACTCTTTAAAGTCTTAACCTTATTCTGGCTGCTACTGCTTCTGTCTCAGCAAAAAAAGAGGCCCAAACAAACCAACGGTCCTGTAAAAGAAGTGCATGTGCTCAACTTTACACCAAAATCATAAAAACATTATAATTTTGAAAAAACTTAGTTTTCTTTGAAAATCAGATGGAGAGCTCTAAATGCCCACATACCCAGAGTAATGCAGAGTTAGCCCTTCCAGAGAATGAGGTCTGCTACGTTCTCCTAGTCAAATCATGCTCAACCTGCAGAGAGAGGGAAGAAACTGTAGCTTTGCTATTAAGGATTAAAAACTTAATCAAGAATAATTGGGAGGTGCTTTGCCCAGGAAAGAAGGGTACTGGTAGGCACAGACAAGAAATGTCAAGGGTTGTGTCCAGCTACCAATTTAGTGGGCAGGAGAGGTTCTTTTTGGTGCAAGTCTTTCCTGCATCCCTACTCAGAATCTCACAAAACAGACTTGACTGTGCTGCTAAAGAGCTCAAAGTCACTTCCTTTCTGATGGAATCAGAAGAAGGTGAAAGCCACATGCAAGGGCATCTGCTAGAGCACATGATCTGCAGTGTGGGGACAAGGTCCCCTAGCAGCCAGGGTCTGGGAATGCATTGCACCCATACAAATGGTAACGGGATGAATACCACTGCTAGCAAAGTCCCAGTTTACACATACAATCCAGAAACAATAATAGATCATCAAAAAATCAAACATCAGTCTTCTCCTTTTAGCGCCAGACTAGTAGAAACAATCCCAGTATTACTCCAAAGTCCTCACAAACTATGTTTGTGCATAGTGAGCATAATGAAAATGAGAACACAAACTTGGTGAGAATAAGCAATGGTACAATTATGAAGATGAAATACTTGATGCAACTAAAAGCTAGTTATTTGACTTCATAAAGCAGGTCCTGAGTAATCATGAGACTACTGATTTTTCTGCTACCAGAAAAAGACACAGGAGTCATTTTGAGCACGCAGCTGAACATGGAATTTCAGACCTTACAATTTCAGCTTTTTTAAAAATCCTGCTTTAGTTTCAACATCAAAAAGAAATATGAAAATGTTTATATCCTACATGACAACAGTAGTAGTCAAAATACTTCACTATGACTCATTGTTTACACTTTAAAAGATTATCTTGTAAATTGGAAAAATACTCGGAAAAGAGCTATATGGACAAGATAAAGAAATCTTGTCCCAGTGTAGAAAACTAGATTGTTCAGGTTATTCTCAGAAAATGTAAAGAAGTGATTGTTCACATTCTTCCCTTAAAGACATTTCTATATATCAAGTTCTAAAATTAAAGCAACCAACCGAGAATTTGATTAAGCTTAGAAGAACTGAGCCAAGTTCAGGTCAAGTTAAAACGCATGGTTTATTTTTAAATTATTTTTTTTTAACAGATAAGATTATTCACTCTTGGAATAATTTACTTAAGAGAATCACCTCTTGATGTTATGCAAGACCTAAACAGTCCTTTTCCTTGCCTTTTGATACACTGACCTGCCATAGCTAAGGCATTAAAAGCTCTAGCATCACTACCTTGTTTTCTTCTTTGCTGTCTCAAAACAAGCAGCAGATGACGATGTAGATGGGTGGTCTCCCAGATGCTGGATACAGTGATTCTCGCTCAGTCTTCAGCAATTTTTGAGCCTGTGCCAAAGGGGTGATTCTTGTGGATACAGTGCACTTATCAGGATAAATCTATTAACACTTACAATAATACTCTCATAATCCAACTCTGATTTCCAACTTGAATAATTGTAGTATTCCTCCCTAAAATACACCCTCCAAATTATATATGAAGACAAAATGCCTTTTCACTGCTATGGGGATGCCATAGCCTAGATTTCACCCAGGCAGCTTTGCACCATGGCACCGACGGGTCCAAGAGCTAATACGTGAATTTGCCAAGAGCTTTGAGATTCTACAGGACGAGGAGTGACATAAAATGGAAGTAATTATCCCATTAGCAAAAAAACTTTTTATTTTTTTCTTATGCAAGGCATTAGAATTTCTCCAAACATTCTTGTGGCAGAAATTAATTAGGGCAAGGTGGGGATTCATGCAATATCCTGGCTCCACCATTGCGCCAAAGAACTAATCAAGTACAGAGCTATCTAAACTAGCAAAGTTTTCTCAATAGACCACCAATCTAGCTTCAGGTTTTGAATAAATGAAAGATTTACTGACAAAATCCATTTAGTGTATTTATTCTGAAAAGAATTCTGTAGAACTGGGTAGGTTTTAAGGATACAAAAAAGGGAAAAAAAAATTTATTGCTCTAAATCTCTCAGGACAAAGCTGGTAGGGTAAAGAGATGGCAGATTAAGTAACTCCAAATTCTCATTGGAAAACATCTCAGAACTACAAACTGAAGACTTTTCAAATTAGGACATTCATTTAGGTGAGGCTGACAACCCCTTATTTAGGCAGCAGTTCACATGCAGCAGCCTGAAGATAAATGGAGAAAGGCAGATCAAAATCCTTTGTAAAATTGCATTCTTAAAAAGTTAGCTCCATTGTAATTTTGCATCAAACCAAAAAAATTATTAATTTTCAGTAGGAATGAAATGAAACTGAACTCAGGTTCAACTGAGGTTCCAAAGAAATAGTTTTTTTTAATGGGACTAAAGCTAGAGAAAAAAATCCAAGCCGAAATGGACCACAACAATGAAAGGGTGCTGTTAATAAAGTAAAAACTTCTCACGTACAGAGAAATGAGATGCTGGGGTTTCTTGCCACATTTAGGACACACGCAGATATCCCTGTCAATCAATCAGACCTAAAATCCTAATGACTCATGGAGAAATAAGCAGAAAGCCTTCCTTTGTTAGGTTACTTCACATGCTTAGGTTGCACATTGAAAGTCACAGATATTCCCCATCTTGATACCAATAGACAGCTTATTAAAATCTATATTATTATACCATCAAAGGAACTGGAGTAGGAGTTTCAACAGACTGATATATTCTGAGCTACTTTATTATTCAGCCAAGTAGGTTGACTGGGAAAAAATAAAGTAGGTAGTTACACTAGAACTGTAATTACCTCTTACATTTAATAGGTAGATTGAAATGCACTGCCTTCAGGAGCATTGGCTTGCTGTATTGTCCTCATACAAATGACACAAGTAGTAGATTACTATTATTTTACCTAGCTCTTGTCTAATTCACCAATCACTTCTTGATTCGGTATTTCAGAATACAGTCCATGAGAAGGAAGAAAACTTACAGATACAAACTGGAATGCAGAAAAACCCACAATACTGCTGTTACATGGCATATATTTAGAAGACCTAGACATACAGTGACAAAATTCAAAAGTAAAGTGGGTGACCAAAGCTGGGGATGATGGAAAAGGAAGTGGATCTCCAGACACACACTGAACACACAGAAACCACAAAACACATTTGAAGAAGGATGAGGAAAACTGATCACCCTTAGAACATAATACACTTCATAAAAGATGTCTGATGCTTTTTCAAAAAGTTGAAGGCCAAGAAAGAACCCATTAGATTGTGATAAAATCTGGGTATCTTACCTACTTCTTGTTATATGTTCTCTTTTTCAGTGTTTTGACACTACAAAACCAAACAGCTCTGACTCCTGTCACCAATCCATAGCAAACAGCACAAGGCAAAAAAAGTTATTCTCCCAGTGAATGTTTACAAGAGGTAAGTTTTAAGCTGTTCAGCCTTGCCACAATTTACATGCCTTGGCTTACACAGTTTCATATTTCATGATATTTAAAAAAAAAAAAATTGAGGTCCCTTGAAGATTCAGATATCTCCAGTCTTATAAGGGGGGTGAGCAGTGGGTTTTTTTCAGGATTCCGGCATTAAATGCCCAAATCCCACCTCACTCACATTGTGATCCTTCAGTCCTTTTTGTGAATCTGACCCTTGCTCCCAAAGTTGCCAAGGTTTTAGCCCACAATTTGTCCGCTACTGTTCATTTAATCACTTGTTGCTCCTGGCAATGTTAATTTGACAGACGTTGATTTCTTTAACAAAGAATGAACCCACAGGAAAATCCCCAAATCAGTCTAGACATTTTGCCTCGAAGGACTTGCCTGACCTATGCCAAAATATTACTAAACTGCTACAGCTGACTCCACTTCCCTGCTACAGAGAATACTAAAATGCTTCACACATGTTTGAAGAAGAATCCCAGTAATGTTGTGCCCTTTCAAAAAGCACTTTAGAAGTTTACAAAATCCACATGGAATACACTCCCTATTATTTACATACAGGAAAGACAATACTTTGAGCAAATACTTCTACAATGGGCCTAACAATAGCCAACTTCCTTTTGTACTCTGGCAAAATGTCATCTCACTGAACATTCTCAAGGGTTTGTTAAATGAGAACAATTTTGGGATTTCCTTTTCTTCTGCTGAGGACCAGGTTGGACAGTTTGCAGAACATCTCTTCTCCCCATCTCAACCCTAGCTGGGGACATCTTGCAATGATTTTTTGGGGGGAGTGGAACAACATCTGCCTCCCAGAATTTAGCATCAAAGTATTTGCATGATTCTCCCTGACACACTTATTTTGTATCTTGTCATTACTATGTTTATATATAGCAGCTCTCCCCATGCAGGCAGATGCTGCTATGTCCTGTAAGTAAATATGATTGTTTATTATCCAAAAAGTGGGTAATGTTGGCTATGAACAGATGTGTCAATTCAGTGTAGTCCCCCAAAGTACTAATCTCTACATAGTTTCTACACAGATTAGACAGAATCCCTGCAGTCAGTCTGTTCTGCATAGGTCTAAGGCTATAGACATGCATCAGAGGAACGTCTCTAAACATGTTGAAGCTCATACTCTTTCAGTGACTATTGCTGCTTCCTGTTCCTTATTTTTTTTTAGTTCTTATTTCAGCTTCATTGTTCTGATTAGCTAAATATGAATTTCCATAGTCTACAAGAGGTCTAGAATCAACAGATGATTAAATTAACTACACATGCAACACAAACACCCTCGAAAAATGGTGTAGCTTTTGAGGTAAATTTTCCCACATACAGAAGATCTTGAGGCTAAGTGTAAAACAATGTATAAAAGATTATCGGGGGGGGAAAAAGTGTATCAAAATTACTTTTTAAAATTAAGGTTGTTGTAAAGCTATTGCTCTATCTGTGAGAGAGTGGTCAAACTCTGCCATGCTACCCACACAAGAAGGACTCCTGCACAACAGCTTTCTAACACATCTTGCCCTTTCTTCAGCTGCCCGTAGCTACTCCTTCTTACAAGGTCCTCTGCTCCACCAGGCTTCACACAGGTGAGCAATTCCATTGCACGCCCAGCATTCCTGCTGAGAACTCTCTAACCATCGTATCATCTTTTATTTACATCTCTGACATAGAAACTAGTCAGGATCTTCTACATACCACTCCTCTTCTGCTTCCATTTCCAGTCCTTTCTCTGCCAGATCAGGAAAGGCAAAGCTTTTTAATTGTCCCTGCTCCCTTCCTTACTTTGGCAGACACATTTCAAATGTTTTGTGAAAGTATTTCAGCCTCTGCATGTTGTGGTTGTGATACTCTGTAAGCTGATGTGACATAGCACAACAAGACGCCAAAGACAAAAGGTCTCCAAGATCTCTGCATTTCACAATAGGTCAGAAACAGGTATTAGAGAAATCAGTCTCAGCCTACTCTGATTAAAGGAAAAAGGGAGTCTACCTGACTTCCTGATACTCTAATTCCTATAAGATACTGCTCCAGGGGGAACACTTGACTTCCCCACACCCTCCTCCTCCTCCCAGGCTTACAGAATCATACTTCGTGTTTGCCCCTATTAAATTTTTAAAAGCTGAACAGAAACATGACACTACCTTAAGCAAAAATGAACAAGTCTGGTCTATGGAATTTATTCTTTATTTGCTATCTTTGGAAAGGGTGGATTTTCAATTAACACTTACACTTTTCTAATATCCCTTAGGGCTGATAAGAATAGAAAAGAAACATGCGTTTCCAAAGAGCAGGAATTTAATTCTTACTAACATTAAAAAAAAACCAAAAAAACAAAAAGCCCACTGGCTGTTTTTGTCACAGGTAGATCAGAACTGAAGCAAATAATTGGTTCTGTGATTTTACAACCTTCTTTTTAGCAGGTTTTTTTACTAGTTACTATATATTTGCATTTTTTATTTAAAAAAGTTTAACTCCACCACTTCGGTAAATATTGAAGGTTAATGGTATGTTTCATTACATTGTACAGGAAACAAGAACTCATAAATAAGGGCATACCAGAACTAAGAGCACTGATGCAACATTTCATTTATAACACAATTATCTGGCCTTTTACCCAACAGCCCAAGGAAAAGCCTCCTGTCTGCGAGATACCACATGCTTCAGCAACAAACAACTGCTAAGGGAGGCAGAATTTTGTATCTGTCTCTTGGCCACCTTGAATCAAGTCTGCATCCTATAAATATAAGTTCTAACTTTTACAAATTTTAATTGAACGTTGCAACTTAGTGGTCAAGACACTCAGAGATCTTAGATTCACTAAAAAGAACTCATCTGGAAGTAAACTCTTTAAATCTCCCTACTCCATCAGAAGATGCATTAACCAGAGATGGAGTTTGAAAATTATATTCCACGTCACCCACAATGTAACTGAAAAGCCTATGCTGTTTGAATAAATAATTCAAGTGGACAGTCCCTTTCTAAGGAATGCATGTTTGACTGGTGTTTTCCCCCCCAACTGCTGTTGCATAAAGGTCACAACTGTATAAAATACACAGGAGCAGGGAGCATGATCCCATGCCGAGTCAGCCAAAATGAATTCCATTCCCAGCTTTGCAAAGGACTTGCAACAGGAGTAATGAAATTGTTTTATCTTTTTTTTTTTTGTTCAGCTGGACAATGATACTTACCTACTTCACCAGGTTGTTGTGGGAACTAAGATGGGTATGTTAATATTTAGGAAGCATCATAAGCTGCATCCATTTCTACAAAAATCTGTCCTACAGTAGCTTGACAAAGTTTTTCAGGACAACCACTATCTATCTTTTTTTATGTACTTGCACAGTTCCCAGAACAATAGGGTCTTAATCCTTGACTTGGACAGCTAGGCACCATTGAAACATAAATAATTAGCAAACAATATGAGTTGAGAGGTTTAGCGAAGTGTTATCCTTCCCAGAGCTTCAAGGCACAGAGCATTTAAATGACCAGAATTTAGCCAATGCAAAGGGAACTGGGGACAAGGAACCATAGCCTTGGTTGTTCGCTCACAACTTTGGTGGCTTGTTCTTGAAAGAGCAGGGATACAAAAAATAAGACTGATGGAATGCATATGTGAGAAGAGAACACTATTCAGAGGAGCATGGGGACTGCAAATACAGTTGTCTTTTGAACAAGGCATTTAGGGCAAAAGCTTTTCATGTATTTGCCAGCTGTACCGTATCTGCAAACTAAGAGCAAGCACAGTAGGAAAAAAATAGGAGCTTGCTTTGGGTTGGTTTTTTTTGTTGGGTTTTTTTTTTTTTGAGAAGCAACACAAACATGTAATTTGCCAAAAGAGCTATACATCAATAAGAAAGAAACAGTTGTATAACCAACAGTAGCTGTTGTTTGGAGATATGTTCTATAGACACATAAGCTGCCTGTATCACAAGCATGCATACTACATTCAAGCTAGAGTCTCACTTAGAAGCATCAGCTGTGGGTTATCATACACCCCAAGAACATCCCTCTGCTTCCAGAGGTTGTTCTGTCTTCTCTGCACCCTCCCATTAGACCTTATCACTCTCTACGACTCCCTGAAAGCAGGCTGAAGTGAGGTGGGGGTCTGTCTCTTCTCCCAAGAAACAGGTGATAGGACAAGATGAAATAGCCTCAAAGGTTGAGCCAGGGGAAGTTTAGATTGGATATTAGGAAAAAATTATTACATTGAATGGGTTATTAAGCACTGGAACAGGCTGCCCAGGGAAATCCCTGGAGGTATTTTAAAAATGGATAGACATAGTGCTTAGAGATATGGTTTAGTGGTGGTTTTTGTCAGTGTTAGGGTTAGGTTGATGGTTGAACTAGATGATCTGAAAGGTTCCTTCCAACCAAGGTAACGGTTGGATTTCCATCAGAAGTAGAAAGTCCAATCACTTGAATAGCCCTTCACCTTGGACAGCACTTCATCTTCAGCATGAAGAACAGCTTCAAGTACCAACCATAAAGATTATGACATAAATTTGTGCCAATGTTTCTAAGTAAAACAAATATT
Source organism: Scolopax mira (assembly GCA_004320125.1). Lineage (NCBI taxonomy): Eukaryota > Metazoa > Chordata > Aves > Charadriiformes > Scolopacidae > Scolopax > Scolopax mira. The sequence continues at coordinate 74,978 of BJBW01006202.1, forward strand.
GAACAACTAAGCAACTTTTCTTCTTCATTGCTTGTCCATGCATTTGTTCTGTTGTTGGTGACTTCTAAACTATTTATTCTCTGAAGGTGGATATCAGTAATTTGGGCTTGTTTCCTCTAGAAATGAAAGACTGATAGGAAGGAGGACTGTCAGCATTACTGGAGTGAAAAATAATTCCTTCCAAGTGACAAATGAAGAAATGCTCTGCTTCCAGTCAGTCTGGAAGATACCTGGAGGACAGACAATTTCCACAAGGTGATGAATGAAAAGGAAGTAGAATGCTGAGACGAAAGCTTGGACTGTTTCCAGTAAGCTTTGAATGCAGGGTGGGGCAAATTAAAGCAATCTTCAAGAGGCATAAAAGCTAAAGAATCAGGGTTTAATACGCTACCCACAACTTTTATCTTCTTAAGTAAAGATGATGCTAAAGCAATATATTAGGAAAAAAAGACAACTGCAACAAAGACTAAGTAAATATTTTCAGCCACTAATCAAAGTCGTACAATACACATGCAACACAAAACAAATTAAACACTTACTTACCCAGATGTATCAAGTTAATATTATGCCAATATTTTAGAACAGCCTCTATCCCATCATATTATTATGTCATTATTACACTGTGCATCCAAAATTTCTTGACTGTCAGTCAACAACACATACTTAATACATACTCAACTTTAAACACATTAACCCAGTCTTTTAAGTAACCTATTTAATGTGCAATAAAAATTAAAGCAAATCTGTCTTTCCAATAGTTTAAACCCCCATCCCCTCTTTTTTTGGCAGTAATCAACAAACTTGAATAGATTAGAATGATAAACCTTTTCTATCAAAAGACTGCAGAGAACTATCGCGTGTACAGTTTGATGTGATCTGAAATAGATGCTGAATATCTATTTTTGAAAGAAAAGAAATAAAGTTACTTTTTTTTCATGAAAGTAAATGGAAAAAAGTCTTAGAAAGTCTCACAGTCTTACCTGTTGGTATGCTTCATAGATGATATCAAACAAGAAAGCCTGAGGCATTTCACTCGCTCTGTATCTGGCACGTTCCAGTGAGTGGTCTAAACAGCCATCTGCAGCAGAGGCAATTACAGTAGAAACTAGAGGACGAATTGCTCCTGCTGCCTGTGGAACAAAACACAAAGAGAGGCCCAAATGTTCTTAATATTAATGTATATTAGATAGCTGCAGTAAAAAAAAAAAGAGCTTTGAAATACATTTTCACTTATCTTTTATAGATCTCATAATGCATACTGGGAACACAGAATATACATCAGAAAGTACTCAATACCCAAGCAACACTATGCCCCACAAACAAATACTTAAGTGTTCGTATTTCAATTTTGGCTTTGCTCAGACTCAAAACTCAATATAAACATATATCTTTGATCTTTTCATCAATATATAGTATTAAAAATCTATGGTGTCTCTGAAGTGGAGCTCTCCAAGCTGGTTTTAGTCTAGAAAGTTACCCACACTTCATCAGTCACCTATCAAATGCTCAGATGAACTTCATATGAAGCTAAAGGCAAATGGGACAAGGGTTGTCCATACAATAATGCAAAGGATGCAATGGCAGAACATTGCTTATCAAGTCACAGGGCAAAAAGAATGTTCCCTAACAATGGTAACCACCGAAAACGGCATCCTTACGCTATACTGTTTATTATCTATTTTTAAGAATAATTGATGCTGTTCCAAACATTTGAATTATCCATCATCCTAAACCAGTATACCTAGAAAACCAACCCAATGGCAAATTCTGACATTTTTCACAGCAGCCACAGAAAATCTCCTGAGGTCTAGTGAACTTTTACACAGGGAAAAAAACGGGTCTCCTCACATAAAATAAGAGCACTGTTACTGTTGATTTCATTTGTCTTGTTTTGGCAAATCCCGCCTTTGTGCATGTGAATCCTGTCCATTCTTACAAGATTTGACCTCAGATAAGTGTACAAGTGGCAGAATGAGACACCAAAACAGAGGCCAAAGTTTTTTTCCTCTCGGAAAACAAAGACCTAGTTGTGTTCCCTCCTCCTTTCACACTACTAAACAATAAAACAAAGAGGAAGGCAGTCAGCGTGTTGAGCACTTTATGAGCTCTAAAATATAACTTCTTAGTTCATTCTTTTACAGACTGAGGACAGTGATGTGAACCAATTTCTCATGCCCAAGGAGTTATGATGAAGCATGAGCTACCAGGGCTGGGAGAAGGGAGAGAAAAGATTCACATTCATATGATGAAGGAAATATCTGAACCACTTTTTCAAAATCTGAAAAGAACCTTTTCTTTCTACTACATGGGAAGACATATCTACATAAAACACTACATGAAACAATACTGTCATCCAAAGGCAAAACACAGCACAGAAGGATCAACAAGAACTATAAATCACAGAAGAATTATCCATAAAGGATCTTGAGAAGTCAGCTAGAGCATCCTTCTGTCCTAGGAGGATCAATTTTACTTCTGTAATAGAAAAGACAAACTGACAAAACTGAGCACCACTATAATTTTAGTAATACATCAATGTATTTAATGAGGAGTAAATTTAACAGATGTACTTTGAGGAAAAGCTGTGCATAAGCGGAGTAGAGACTCAATTACCTGCAACTTGTCCCCTCTCTACTTTCTGTTATTCCAGGACATGGATTGTTACCTCTATATCCCAGCTGCTGGGCATTTGGACTATGTTATTTTGTTCTGCCATCGTATTTTAATTGGTCACATACACACACCAAAAAATTAAAAACTAGAAGGTCATGGGAAAAGAGACAGAGCAGCATGCTAGCCACAGCTTTTCTGTAATTAGTTAAGTCTATTTGATTTTTTTTTCCCTGAAACAGTTACCATTCCAAAAAAACAGTTAGCAATAGAGGATTTCTTAGGCTGATCCAATATTTTATTACAGTTTTTAACAATCTTGTCATGTTACATTTTAAGCATAAAACAGGCCAAGAGAATACAATGTGACTTGCATAACCAAATCTCACAAGTGAAACACGCACTCTGAGGAACAAAAAACCAAACTGTAATTCTAAATAAAATTGAAATGCTCAAAATTATATTCTTAAAAGAACTCTGAAACACATTGTTTTCTTGACATCTGGTTTATTGCACAATAAAAATTCATGAATATCTGTATCTTTGTGACAATACTGAACCACATCTCCTGCTCTGCTGAGGCCTAGCTTTACCAGAAGATTCAGGAAGATCTGGTTTCTAATAAATTCAAATACATAATTTTTTTAGAACACCCAATTGACTTCTCAAATCATTCAAAGCTTCATGGCACCTAAAATGGTTTTTTTCAAACAACACAGTTCTGCTTTACCCCAGCACTGAGTGCAGTGTGGCCAGGCTGAGAGTTTCTCCTCTGTCTTCCTCTGTCTCAATGAGAAATCACAAGTTGGGCACAAGAAGATGTCTTCTGTACCACATCCACTAAAACTGTACCTGACAGAAAACATGGAGTTTAATACAAAGAATAAGACTTATGGCTGATCACACAAGGGAGAGAAATTCTATATATACAGCAACAAGACAACTAGCAGTCATTTGATTAAAAAAAAATAAATCAGCTTTTATTCTAAAAATAAGACAGCTCAGACCATTACTTATCTACAGTCTAAAAGCAGAATGCAGAGCTCTAGTTCTTTCTAACACCAGGAAGTTTCTACTGCACACAAAACCCTCATATGACAAACAGCTGGAGTCCAGAAGCCATGAATCCATGAGCCAGAGCCTACTGGCTAAGCTGAAACAATGGCCTGAAACCTTAAAATCCTGACACAAGATACAGAAGAACCTGGTTGTTTGTTTTCCTTAGTCCCAGTTTACTTTTCTGCAGGATCCTTCTCTGTCTCAGCACAAACACACACGGGTTCCCCCAACCAGATGATGTGACCCAACGCAGGGCTGAGTTTACAGCCTCAGTGAGACAAGAGCTACATTAGTTCCTAAGCCACTTTCAGACTGGGTGAAACTGGGATCAAACAAAGGAAAATACTGGGCTGTGTATGACCTGCATTGTTTTCATATGAGACAAGAAAGCCGAGTCCCTAGAAGGGGAAACCTTGCATCTGCAGTACTTCTGGAGACATTCTCTAGCTGGCATAGGCCGACACGGCTGCCAAACCCGAGCTGGCTTCCACAGACCTCACTGCACGTGCTTCTGCTTCCAAAGTTGCCTCATGGGTATCTTCATTCATGGTGTAAACATAACATTTGGCACATGAAAACAGAAGAATTGAGCTGCAAATGTTGTCATACACAGGCCAAGGAGGGGTATAGTTGAAGACATTGCTCTGCAGCATTTCCTTCTACTTCACACAAGGGTCTTCCCTACTCAGCACAAAAGCCTTTCCTGAATTTCAGCTCCTTAAACATTATTATGGCATAGTAGGGTGAATAATACAATAAGGGATTACTACTGTATCTAAAAGGGCTTTTGCCCCCAGTGGCTGTAGGGTGCAAATGAAGAACACAATCATCCAGCTGGTTCTACATCTATTCAGTTGCACCACCAAATATTTTCATCTTTGCAAGGAATTTGAGTTGTTTTTCTGGTTACAAATCAGTAACAAAGAACTATTTCCCTATTAGTAAAGAGAGTATATACTGAGTCTCGGGTATTGGAATTTTATTTGCTCTAATTTGAGAAGCTTTGACTTGCTGTTTATGTCAGGAATGTACAGGTATTTGGCCCAGCTCTCAGGCAAGAGGTTCAGACATGAAGTTAAAACATGAATAAGACAAAGAAAACCTGTCCTCATTTATAATTTAAAGTACTTGGTAATGTCAGTGTAATTTTACAGACCTTTTTTACACTTTTAATTAGCCTACCACAAAATACAAATCCTGTTAATACAAAGCAAGTGCCTGGGCCTTAAACTAATATTTCCCTAACCAGAATACTCATCTTCCAATTTCTAATCATTTTGACCCAGCTTCCAAGTAGATTCACTCTCAAAAATCATATATCAAATGCATCATATACCCTTCCTGATTGTAAAGTGGACAGTTAATGGACAGTTAAACTGAGTTTCTTTAAATGTCCAGTTTACAGCCTTCAAACCACTCCAAGCACTAGTTTTGGTGAATCTGATACATCAAGCAAATGCATACACTTCTTTTCTCCATTTTTGATTATTTTGTTATATAACTTAAAGTATCAAAATACCCGTGGGCAAGCTCTTAACACATTTCCTCATAGCATAACCAACATTGAAACAAATACTACTAACCGGATAGTTTTCTTTTGCAGTCAAAATATTGGAAAAAAACATCCTTTTAATCTATCATTTCCTTAAAAGAATCCTAAAATGTCCTGAGAACACAGAATTCCATCAAGTTAGGTGAAGGTGACAGAAAGGTACCTCTCAGCAGCAAGTTCATCCACCCATTTGCTGAACACTGAACCAGCCTCCAGATGCTTTTAGAAACAGATGTCTTTTTATAACCCATTTTAAACAGCACAAATCAAGATTATTTACAAACAGATTTCAATTTTGTATTCAGTTTTTGGCATAACTGAGTAAAGCACACGTTCAAGACAAAGATTTGATGGCAACCGAAAAAAGGTGGAGAACAAAGCATGTCCTGCAGGTCAGTGTAACTGGGTATCATCATTATTTTCAATAGATTCAAGATGTACTAATACACCTTTCCACTAAAGAGTAACACTGTATCATACTTTTATTCTGACAATACATTTTTTAGATGATTGTATTTAGTGAATACATGACCAGAGTGTGTTTTCAAATAAGACAACACAGTCAGTTCAGTGGAAGTAAAATCCAAGGGGTATTGATGACGCCTTTTATTACTAAATGAATTTTGTTTAGCTCTCAGAAGCCTACACACAACTTGGCAACCTGGCTAATACAATGCAGTATAGATAATTTTTACTGAATGTTCATAAAAACTGAATAAACCTCATTTAAAAAACCAGAATCACATTAAAATTTCAATCTGGATTGATGGGAAAAGATGGAGCTTATATTGCAAGCAAGATACTATCCAGGTTACAAGTAATTCCAACTCACAGTTGGAGTTCAGCTGAGACCAACACTCCACATGTAGAATATGACCTACCAAGAACAAGTTAGCAAAGAGCCAGAAGCTCTAAATGAACATGAAAACCAACACACCCACACCTAAAATCTGGCCATTTTTAGTAGCCAGAGCTGAAACAGAACAATACTAAACAGCTGCAAAGCTCGACAAATGGAATGATAGGGACTAGGAAGAAAAAAACCCAAACATTGCAGTGGCACAACATCCTTACAATAAATACCACAACTACAATTCCTTTTGTTTTACAACAGTGTGGTAACAAGCTCAGACAACCACAGATCCTGGCATACTGGGGAAAAAAAAAAAAAAAAAAGTCTTTTTTTTTTTTGGCATGCCCCTGTCCCCAGTAGGCCCCAAGTACTAACGCAGACCCACAAAGTTCACTTACACGGTTAATGTGCAGCTCTGAACTTCAAGCAGGTGAGAATCAGAGCCTAAAACTTTACAGAGCCCATTCAAAAATGAGCAGACTCTCTCACCCCTCTAATATAACTCCCTTCTTTTTAATTACACCAACAATACTCTTCTCTCCATTCATAGCATCCCCAAAATTAATTTTCCCTACGCTTTCTATCCTCTTAGCTTTCTAGTAGCATTAAATAAAAGTATATTTTATATTTCAATCATCCCAACTGCATTAGATTCAGTGCTATAAAATTACTTAGGAATAGCCCTGGTGTCAAATACATACCACTCATAAGCTCTGCTTGTATCTTTGAAAGAATGTCCCTGTTGTCATGTTTTTACATTTATATTCATATTTAATAGTTTAAATCTTTTAATCAGAATTATTTTCAACTCTAACAAGCAAAATAGCACTGAACCAAGACTCCCAAATGATTTAGTCACCCTGCCCTCCAAAAAAATCCAAACCCCGTTTTGCATATATACACTGGAAATATAAATATACTAGAAATATATTTTCATCACTTCAAAGCAACTGCATTCTTTGAAACTGTATGCTGGAGATTGTGGGACTAGTCACACTTAGCAGGACAAATACATTCATCTCTGAGTTCCATTAAAGTCAATTTTGTAGAGGTGAATCTGGTAAATAGACAATTTTATCTTGGTTTCCCATGATGACAAGGATTGCATTAAGACACTGTGCGACTACATAACAATAATGAACAAGGTCAATTTCAACAAGCTAGGTACCTAGCAGTTTACAAATATGTCCTGGAATGTTTTTTATTAGTTAAAAGATTATTTATATGGTACCAAACACTACCATCTCCTAAAGATTTCAGTCTAAATTAGGTCTGGCTACAAACCAGGGAGAGCAGCTCAGAATAACTATGATTAATTTCTTCTTTTATTCCAAACTATTTCCACATGTTACTATAGGGAAAGTATTCTTTTACACTGATCAAACCACTTGCCATAAAGGGCATTCACAGCCATCTACACTATGAAAAGATTCAGATATAAACACAGTATCTGTGATGCACAAAACAGGTAGAAACATGCATTTCTATTCAGCCATTTGCTCTCCAGCTAATTGCATCTATGGTAATCAACTTGCTTCAGCCACACTCAGTAATTACTATTTAAGCTAGAAGCATTGTCTCTACTGAAAAGATTTCTTATTTCAAAGTTGTCAAACAGAATCTTCAAAAATCCAATTGTAAGATTAAAATGTTTCATATCTTTAAGAGGATGCTATTTTCAAATCTTTTATGCTGTAAATGCGGAGAGGAGAATATCTAATAAAACAAAGTCATGTAACTATCTTTTTAACACAAAGCAATTGGATAATTTCTTCCATTGCACTCTCAAGGTATCATATTGAATTATCAGATCTTTTTATGTTTCTTTTCCTTTTCTGCATTTTGTAGGCAGCTATTATCTAGGGTTACATTTTATCTTCCCTATAACCAAAAGCTGTAATCTATGGCAAGTTTTGTGATTCCGCTGCAGAGATGGAAGACTTGGAGTATTTCTTCCTCCAACATATGGAAATGCTGGCAAAATAATTCTGTTTGGATGGGAGAAATTGGGGCATAGACAAAATAATGACACAAATAAGCAACTGCTGCTATACAGAAGTACAGCTGGCAACCACAGTTTGGCTATAGGTCCAAAGTTTCCTAAACTTAGGTGTGAACACATAGAATAGTTTGGGTTGGAAGGGGCCTTAAAGATCGTAGTTCCAACCCTCCTGCCCTGGGCAGGGACACCTCCCACCAGACCAGGTTGCTCCAAGACCCATCCAGCCTGGCCTTGAACCCCTCCAGGGATGGAGCAGCCACAGCTTCTCAGGTTGCTTCTGGGCAACCTGGGCTAGTGGCTCACCACACTCACAGCAAAGAATTTCTTTCTGGTGTCTAATCTAAATCTTTCTTTCAGTTCAAAACTGTTGCCCATTGGTCCTATTGCTCCACTCCCTGATCAGGAGTCCGTCCACATCTCTCCTGTAGCTCCCTTCAGGTACTGAAAGGGGCTATAAGGTCTCTCTGGAGTCTTCTCCAGGCTGAACAACTTCAACTCTCTCAGCCTGTCTTCATAGAAGAGGTGCTCCAGCCCTCTGATTATCTTCATGGCCATCCTCTGGAGCCATTCCAACATGCTCAGGCCCAAACTAGCCAAACTTCCAAACTAAACTGATTCAAGCCTGCAGGTAGTCCACAGAGTCCATCACCTTATTCAGAACCCACTTACCTGCTGCAAAGCCAGGCAAGTCTGGCCACACAGGTTCAACTCAAACCTGTCACCACCTGCTCTCAAAACTCCTTCTGCTCATGTCATGTCCCCAAGACCCCCCCCAAACCAACACCTCAGCTGTACAGCTCTCTTGAAGGACCAGATCGGCATGCAGTCAGGAGTAGAGGACAGCCAGGATGACTCAGTAAAGTGCAGCAGACCACAATAAAGGTAGAGGTTCTCTTATTAACATGCAGAAACACAAATCTGAGTCCAGGGCATATCACGCTTCCACCCACTCACACCCAGTCTCTACTATGTAGTATAGATATGATTTGTGTGGCCATGCTGTGGTGGGGACAGGATTCCTTCTACTGACAAACAAGTACAATCTACAGCCTGATCTGTATACCCATTAGAGATTAAGGCTAAAGACCATAAGGTTACCTTCTTTCTGCTCTATATCTTCCTTTTTTTAAGCAACAAAAATACTTAAATTACCTTATTTTGAATTCTGTTGAAAAAAATTATTAAAATTCATAGCCTTTATCAACACACCATCATTGATTCTCATTAGTGAGATAGCCACTAAAATTTCTTCTATGTAGGCAGTATCACCAACCAATCCAATTCCAGCTATCTTGACATATTTGTACTGGCAGCTTTTAATTGCCCAAGGACAGCACTGGTTGAAACGTTAAACAAGCCCAGTATAACACAAATATTAAGCCTAATCATCAGCTAGGCAAAAAGAAGGTCAATTAGAACAGATGTAAGGAGTTTTGAAGACTATGAAAAAAGGTCTGTATGCTAAGCTTCACCTAATTTCCTTAAAGCCTGTTTACCCAGCTGGCTAGGAGCAGCATACAAACTTGCTAAAATTAGGCACATGTTAATCTTAAACCAACACCAGGAAGGAAGAAGTTATAATTGTGTTTATACCTAGCTGCAAAAGAAGGGATGTTTAATCAGAAATTTAATATATACTTTGATCCAACGTTAATGAGCTGACGCTATATTGTACATTGACCTGACTTCAAAGACAAGGATGCCTTAAACAAATGTAATGTATATTTATGACACTGTTTAAGAAAAAGAAAACATTTCTTCTAATGAGGTCACCTTTATCAGAACATACTATCTGAGTAGATGGGGATAGCACATGTACATCAAGACATGTCAGAGCCCCAATTAGCTATAACAAACTAAAGAAGATTACTGATAACAAAAACTGTTCCTCAAAAATTAGGACTGCACATGTTCTTGTTTACTTTACATAATTTCTGTTCTTTTGTATTTAAAGCATTTACCTCTAAGTGTCAGGAAATTCACTTTGAACTACTACACAACGTGCTAAATTCGAAGTGTTCTTCTGTGGAGAAAGAAAGATTTATCAAAATCGAAAAGACTCCCCTCAAAAAAACCAGGACACTAGGAACACAAAACTGACATTGTTCTATTAAACTGTCTTTATCTCAACCCATTAGAATTTTTTCCTTTCCCCTCCTTTTGTCCTTTTTCTCCCTACTTTTCTTGGGGGACGGGGGAGAGTGAGCAGCTGTGTGGTCCCAGCTGCTGGCTGGAGTTAAACCACGAACTCTTGTATCACAAATTACTGCCACACAACAGATGACCTATTTTTAATACAATAAAGAATAAAATTACAGAAGTTAGCAGGATTAAACCAAAATACACACTTAAGGGTGTCATATAAAATACATATAATTTATTTTTGGTGCATCCCTTGTCAGAAATTCAAGAATGGTTGGAAGTTCATGTTTTCCATAACTACAATAATACTGTATATTCAATAAAATACATTTTATCATATTATTAGCCAAATAAGGTCTCATTAGCTTAATCACATATTTAGTTATTTTTTTGTCACAGTGCAATAACTTGTAATGTTTAACAAAACGTTCTTACCTATTAAGGTTTTATTTTCTTCTTGATTTTTCTTCTTGATTTTTTCTTTAAAGCATTTTGAAGTCAATAAAAAGTCTGCACAATGCTATCAAAGATCCACAGTAAATATATGATCCAGACCACACACAGCACCTCCCACCTAAAGAGCAGCATGTGCTGGTACAGTGCTTTAAGATTTTCTCATGACAACTTTTTAATCATTTCAGTTCTCTTCAATAGTTGTATATTATACAGTTATCATGGACTGGTTGCCTATGGCTTGGATGGGTGTACTCTTCCCTGGGTAAAAAACTGGCTGGGCCCAGAGGGTGGTGGTGAAGGCAGTTAAACCCAGATGGCAGCCACTCACAAGTGGTGTTCCCCAGTGGTTAGAACCGAGGCCAGTTCCATCAACAACCTGGAAAAGAGGAGAGAGTCCTCAGCAAGGCTGAAGACACCAAGTTGGGCAGGTGTCTTGATCTGCTTGAGGGTAAAGGCTCTCCAGAGGGAACTGGACAGGCTGGATCGATGGGATGAAGCCAGTGGGAGGAGGTTTAACAAGGCCAAGTGCTGGGTCCTGCACTTGGGTCACAACAATCCCATGCAGCACTACAGGCTTGGGCAAGAGTAGCTGGATAGCTTGCAATGGAAAAGGACCTGGGGGTGTGTTTGTCGACTGATATATAAGCTGAATATAAGCCAGCAGTGTGCCCAGGTGGCTAACAGCATCCTGGCCTCTATAAGAAATAAGAGAAGTGACCGTCCCCCTGTACTCAGCACTGGTGAAGCCACACCTAGAATACTGAGTTCAGTTTTGGGCCCCTCACTACAAGAAAGGCATTATCTCCAACATTAAGGTGTTGGAGAATGTGCAGAGAAGAGCAACAAAGCTTGTGAAAAGTCTAGAGCACCCAAGGAGCTGCTGAGGGAACTGGGGTTGTTTAGAACAGAGAAGAGGAGGCTGAGGGAAGACCTTATCACTCTCTACAAATACCTGAAAGGAAGCTGTAGCAAAGTGGGTATTGGTCTCTTCTCACAAGTAGCAAGCAACAGAACAAGAGGAAATGGCCTCAAGCTGAGTCAAGGAAGGTTTAGATTGGATATTAGGAAAGATTTCTTCACTGAAAGGGTTGTCAAGCATCAGAACAGGTTGCCCAGGGAAGTCGTTGAGTCACCATCCCTGGAGGCATTTAAAAGATGGGTAGATGTGGTGCTGAGGGACATGGTTCAGTGACGGTTTTGTCAGCTTTAGGTTGATGGTTGGATTCAATGATCTTAAAGGTCCCTTCCAACCTAAACAATTCTATGATTCTATTATTCTATAACATGTAATATTCAATCTAAGAATTTTAACATTTCAAAGCAAATCATGTGGCAAGTATGCTACCAATAGTTTTCAATATTTTTATCAGTATTTCAAAGTATACTTACAGCTTTAAATTTTGCCATTCATTGAACATAATATGACAATAAGATGATTTACCAGCAGTTTCTTGTTCTAACTGGTCCTATACTGGAAATGTAGATGCCAAAATTAATCAGAATATTTGCAATAGAAGTTAATGGATCATGAAAACAATCATTTTTGCCTCTAAAATTAACAAGTTTTATGTTACTTCACATAGTATTATCTTGCATTAACAAGTAACAAAACACATCTTAGAGTCAGCAAGCCATCTTTCATACCCTAATTACTGGTTTACATTGCAAAAAGCTATCAGTGAAAGTCCACTGTGCCACAAAGGATTTTGAATATTAGAGTGAGCCAACATAAAGAGGAGTTAACATTTGCATTCAGTAGAGCCACAGGAGTTAAAGTACAGTTAAGAAGTTATATTTCACCTCCAGAAAGTCTACATCATTACAAAATCAACAATATCATTATGTGCAACTGATCCACTCATATCATTAAAGACATGATTTGCATCATATTATGAAGAAAGAAGAAAAAATCTTGAGGTGTTGTAGGAGGACTCTTGCACAATTTAATCAACCAAATGCAAAATTGCAGTGTTTAATTAATAACTCTTTCCCACACCCAGAGTCCTGAGCGACCAAAACCACAGGCACTATAGTTTGTGGTCGATGCAGTTCCATAAGTAGCTCCATACCCACTTATCACACATGCTGAACAAGCTGAGATTTCCCTTATTTTAAGGAACTACTCTTTATTCCCTGGACATACTGCAGGAAAGAGAAATCCGAGTGACTAAATAGACACATCTTTGCTAAAGGCTGCTTTGTTTTCTGAAGTCCTGCAGTTTTCTCAGATGAAGCATAAAGATTTTAATTAGCCTCAAATCAAGAGCAGTGTCATACATGTAGGTTCTCCAAATTCAGAGGAAGGACATTTTATAGACATTACATAAAAGTGACCTCAGCAACCACTCAAAGGGAGCTATCTAGGATAACCTAATGTAAGTTATCTAAAAAGTAAGGTAAAAACTACTGTGTGTTGTAGACTCCCAGAAGATAAAAAAAGGTAGGATTAAGTCACCTTTTTAAAAAAGATTAAATAGTAGTTGTATTATGCACAGCTGGCTCAGTGCAACACAGAAATGCTGCAAAGAAGAAAGGAAGATTGTAAGTTTCTGTCTCTGATTCATGTATTTCAATTGGTTGCGTTGCATCCTTTGTAATGAACGTGATACATCATCAAAAGCACTTAAACTGAGACTGGGAAATGAGTTGTTTCTCCCCTTACCAGTGCTTTGCCACCACCAAACACTACATCTCGTTAGGACAAAGACTTCAAGTATTTACTAACAATCCATCAGTTTTCCATTCAGCACAGAAAACAATTAACAACTTGACAAAAATGGTTCTAACTCTCTATGGGACCACTAACGTCATACGCTGTGGAAGCATGGGTATGTTTTCCATAGGGAGCCACTACTGCAGATTTGAAAAAAGAATAACGTGTTGTATAACCATTTTCCATACAGCAGCAAAACCACACTTGACTTCTTCACACATTCAAAAAAATTCTACCGCTACTGAACAGATCCTCATCTTCACAATAATGTAGCTCATTCTCAAAGGTTTTCTTCTAAAATTGCTACAGAACATCTAGAGAATTCATTAATATATATTTTTACACTGATGCAGGTCAGACGCTAAGTTACAGAACCTATTCCATCAGTGGAATAAAAGTCATGTCAAGATGGTAATATGTTATTAGCTCTTGATTCTGACAAGACAGCAGGAGCCCCCCAAAGTACCAAGCATACAATGAAAGCAGAACCTCTGGGAACACAGCACGTGACAACTTCAGATTGGACAGTGGACCAATATGAATCTAAAACTGTCTGTTACTGAAGCAGCCTTTACAACTGGCTTAAAATCAGTCTTTGAGTACAACATAAGGACAAAGCTCATGTGTAAAATACTCCATATACAGCAAAAAGACGTGATAAGAAGAAAAATTAAAAAAATAATTGCCTCTAAAAGAAAAAGAGCAAAGGAAGGAAAGAGAGAGCAGAACTGGTCCAGCATGGCCATCCCCAGTCAAGTACACCACACCAGATCAGCCTATTTATCTACTCAAGTCCTCCTTCACCCTCAGTGGAAAAAAAGAAGTGCGTTTTGATTTCCCATCCACCATATTTTGCCAGTACAACTCAATTGTACCCAAAAGATTTTATTTTGCTATTTAACTGGGTGGAAGAACAGCGTGTGTACGGGTTCATGTTTTCTGCTTCTCCCTTCTGACACAGTAAGGCTGATAAAGGCAGCACTGAGTCTGAGTAAACCCAGAGACAGGAACTGGCTGAGCACAATATCTAGTGTTTTCTGTCTGGGACTATTATTTTGACTGATTGTGTATGTGAGTAAGAGTCCAGGTGAGCAGCACTGTACATCTGTATAGGCATGTATGCTTTGCTGAGAACCCTGCTAAAGCTGAGAATAAAGTAACAATGTTAGACAGCTTCCAGAAAGCAGCTTTTAAGAATGCCATTTTGATTCGGTCCTTCAAAGAAACAAACTGTACTTTCAAATCTAGTTTATGTTACAGAAAGAGTCCTTGACTGCATCTGCCCCTTTTCTTTTTATTTAACTCTCAGTAGCAGAACTGACAAGTTCCCCCCCACCTTCCTGATTTTTTTCCAAGCAATTTTTTTTTTTGTTATGTTGTTTAAAATGCAACATTGGCAATGAGACATCGCTAGAGGCTTTGGACTGATGCCTTCTGAAGCTTCCACTTTTCCTGACTTTTACTAGCAAAAAAGAATTTGTTTCTAGAAACATGTAATTTTAATTACAAAATTACCCCCAAAACATAAATGGAATTTAATTGGTTACAAAGTAATATTTTCACATAATCAAGGGATTGTTTAGGGGATTTAAGACATAATTTATTAGTTCTGGATAAGGTACACATTTTGATTCCTACAGGCAAATAACAAACTGATTAGTAATAAAGCAATTTATTTGTCTGAAAATTGGCAGCTAAAAGTGCAATAACTGACTTGATCAATTGCTATTTTAAAGAACATTAAAGCTTCTCACAATTATGCTATCTATATGGTATGCAGATGAACAACAATACAGCATTACCCCTAGTACACTAGTGATTTAATACGATGTTTCTGCCAGGTTTTGTACCTTTCTACATAATGCAAAAGGAAGTAATTACTTTTTGTACTGAAAGATTGAAGAATTTACTCTCTTTTAGAAATGCAAAGAATTTGACTAGAGGAAGAACTAAAGATAATAGCTTCTCTCCATCACATTTTTTCTGATTTTCAAAACCATGCACGCCAGTTTTGAGAGTCTTAGCTTTCCAGAAGATAGACATACAGAAATGTGGCCAGCAGGTCGAGGGAGGTGATTCTGCCCTTCTACTCTGCTCTCATGAGATCCCACCTTATGAGTACTGCATCCAGCTCCAAAGCCCAAACCATGACAGCAGGAAAGTCTTGAGTCTGTTGAAGCAGGTCCAGATAAGGGCCACAAAAATGATCAAAGGGCTGGAGGACCTCTCCTATGAGGACAGGCTGAGAGAGTTGGGGTTGTTCAACCTGGAGAAGAAAGGCTCCAGAGAGACCTTATTGCCGCCTTTCAATACTTAAAGGGGGCCTACAGGAGAGATGGGGGAGCAGACGTTTTAGCTGGACCTGTGGCAAAAGCACAAGGGGTACTGGCTTTAAACTGAAAAACTAGATATAAGGAAGACTTTTTTTTTTTTTTTTTACAATGAGGGTGGCAAAACACTGGAACAGTTTGCCCGGAGAGGAGGTAGATAGCCTATCCTTGGAAACATTCAAGGTCAAGTTGGACAGGCCTCTGAGCAACCTGATCTAGTTGAAGATGTCCCTGCTTATTGCTATTGACTAGACAACCTCTAAAGGTCCCTTCCAACCCAACCCATTCTATGATTTACCTCTTTCTGTCAGGAAGATTTTCCAATTTGTTACATACAATGAAGTTCTTCTCACATTCTTTAATTCAACTACTTTATCAGGTAACAACATTAGCTAACATCTTTTGGAATCCAGTTCTCTGATGGCCCAGCCTCACTGAATACAGTGGACTTCAGCCAACACAGGAAACCACCGCAGGGCCAATAAGTGATATGCACATTTCAGACAGACATTATACAGTGGAAAAAACTATGACAAATGTATAAGATCACCTTTTTAAGATCAAACGATACTTCAGTGACCTAGGAAAGGAAATATTTACCAGTCAGAAGTTCAGATGAACTAGAATACACTGCCTTGAAAAGGTCAATAAAGACTGTCTTGATTCCCTCCTGTTTTACTGAAAGTCTTACACTCAATTAAATAGTATCAAGAGAACAAGTTAAAAAATTAAACACAAAGACAAATGAGAGATGATATACCATAACATGTAAAAACACCTAAACACAAACACTTTCAGAGAACAGTCATTCTCATTTCAACTCAACAGTACAATTAGCCCCAGTCTTCTACTACTCTTAAAGAATCTCATTTAAAACAGACTTACAAAGGCGATCTAGTTTAAACTCTGGCAGAGAATCAATTCTGAAAAGGTATTTTGTGCTATATAAGAAAGGTCAAAAATCTTGGTAAAATTCTAACAAAATTTAAGTTTTAATGACTGGAAACTTATATTCTGTATCACTGAAAACTGTTTCTATTTTATTACCATTCTCATTAAGCCAATCTACAAAAGTAGAGGCTACTAGTAGAAGCTCAATATATTTAGATTCATACCTATGTCCTGAAAGACCTTACGTAAAATACTTATTATGGAAATTAAATTAAGAAGTCACACATTACTCTTCAGCACTATGATTTTTTGAAAAAATGTGGAGGAGCACTAAGGAAATACCAAAATTCATTCTGCGAATTCTATTCCACTTCTTAAAGTTGTAAATCATATGTCAATTAGCTTGTATTTTAACTCATTTCCTTAAAATAAGAGCACATTTTCCTAGCTTTCTAATACCAAAACAATCTGCTGCCACTAATGACCTCAATCATCTCCTATCTTAGCATCCTGCTATCTCATTAATGGAGAACTGAAGTACAAGGTAAAGAGAGCAAGTTGTGCCAACAAGCCTGTGGCTGTTGTGATTTCTCATGTCTATCTCAGTTTATCCAGCAGTTCCTCTTGTTGTCTTTGATAACTCTACGATTCCCCACCATTCCCTTTGCATAACACAACTTCTACCAACTCCTCCCCTTCACATATCACTTATTTTCACAGAAATCTTTCTGGTTCCTGTGAATATTCCCAGTCCTCAAATGCAGTCATGACCAGAAGGGTCTACGTTTGGGGGCTTCCAACTTCCCATTTTTCCCCAGCAGTTTGCAGTGCCTACAGATTCTAGGAAAACTTAGCATTAATACAGAGGATGTATCGCCACCTTATTCAGAACTTGCATTAAGTTTGAGACGAAAACACAAAGTTTGCATGTCAACAATGCAGTACTCTCTTTGACTATTATTAATAAACATTAATTGAGCTACTCTAGCATTAAGTGAGAATTCTGCATGGGGGAAAAAAAAAAGGTAAATTATCATTATGTAATCTATCTTTCAACAAATTGCTGATTAATTCAATCTCTTGGTGATAGTCTCTATAGCAATAATTATTCCCTGTAGCAAATAATGCCTGCAGCATTTAAAAAAATGTCTCCCTCCCCCATCTGACCTCTCTCCGTAACATAGATTCTGAATCTGTTCTACTTAAAAATCTACATAATACATTAACACAGTTGCTAGAAAAATACTCATTATCAATCATGATTTTACACTGTACAGTACAAAGAACATTACAGAGTTGCATTGCTGTATAGTACATACCCCATGTTCTCTAGCAGCCATAACCACTTTTGAAAGAATATCTTCTTCAACAAATGGCCTCACAGCATCATGGATAATCACTACTTCTGGTTTCTGGAGCAGATGGCTGGAAAATTCCTTCTCTGCAAATACTTTCAGTCCATTGAAAATTGACCGGTGACGAGTTATTCCACCTTTAACTACTGTAACTCTTTTATGGCCATATTTTTCAATGATAGACTTCATTGTTTCAATATTTTCAGGAGAGACCACCACAATAATGTTGGATATCCAATCTATCCTAGAAGAAACAGTACAAAACCAAAGAAAGTAGACATGAATATCTAAATAAAAGTATCTAAATAAAGTAAAAACTTAAAAATCTAAATAAAGTACCTCCATAAAACAAAAGCAATTCATATCAAAAGAAATTCAAGATAGCTAAATAAAGCATCTTTCAATATACTCAAATCCATGCTTTTTTGTGTCTAAAAGGAGAGCCACACAAGAGGATCCCCACCGATACATGGATGTCAAACAAAGTAACTGGAAATCTGGGAAGGGATTTGCTTCCAACAACCAGCTGGAGAGGGGGGACAGGTAGAGCACCTTCTGATAACCCTTTGAAAAGCCTTCAAAACTATTGGTACTCCAGCCTCATTCCTACCTTCCAACTGAACTTCTAAATCAGTCAGCTACAGTCTTATTTCTGTTGTTTTAGCTCTAAATTCAGTCTCAAGTAAATTGGTACCTGGAATACTCCATGTTCAACTGCACAGCATACTGCATACAAGTGAATAGGAGGATCAAGAAAAGATCACTATCAAGACAGGCATCAGCTGCAGTTGACAGATTGCTAATAAAAATTTGAATATTGACAATAAACATTACACTGGTAGTTTGCAAAAATAGTAACATATACATACACGCATAAACAGGTTTCTGCTCTAGGAAGCTAATGTAAGGCATAACTATGCTAAGTAAAATTATCATAATATGAAAGTGTATTTTTAGGGAACTTCAAGCTTCTGGTATCAGCCTGGCTCTCTAATTGAGGGTTGGCGTGGGGGGAGAATGACCCACAACCCACAAGATTAAAACCAGTCATAACTGAAGTTAAGCTGAAGTCATACTTGTGTCAAAGGACAAAGAAATAAAAATTATAGTCACATGTGGCATACTGTATTTCAAAATAAAGGAAATACCATAATTTAAATCCAGCCATTTGAGTGTCTTATTTCCTAAATACTATGGAGAGAGCATAAAAAAAAAGGATGTAAAATTGTTTTATTTCCTTTCTCTGTTTCCACAGATGGCAGGGGGACTTTTTAGCACGACAGAAGAAACTCATCAGATGAGCAATGGATTACAAACATAATTTACTATAGTAAAATCACTCATGTGTAGCCCATACATCCAACTTAAATGGAAGAGAAGCAAGTACAGTGTGTTCTTTTGACTAAAACCAGTAAAGATATTGAAACTAATTTTGCAGACACAAGATGGACTAAGGTACTAAATGCTTCCAGCTAAAAAAATAGGAGTAAGGAATTTACAGCTCAAAAATACACAGGCCCGAGATACCGGTTTCTGCAATAATACGTGAGAAGGCATTGCCTAGAAATTATCCTTCCTCCAAAAGCAGAGCCATCCGTGATACAAACCACTGCCCTAGAACTGTTTGAAACAGCACAGCATCTTCCACCTTCTGTATGTTATTTTTTGTAATTAATAGAACTCCATGGAAATTATTTCAATTAATTTTAAAATAATTAATAAAAATAAAATAAATGGAAGTTCTATTAGGATTCTTCAAAGAAAAATATTTGTTAATAATAAAATAAGCATAAGACGAATACAACCAAACCAACATATTCCCAGCATTGCTTAAGTACTGAAGTTGTTCAAATGTAAAATCTGAAATCATATGGCTTCAAGTTTCATCTCAACTTGTCACTCGCCACAGGTTCATCAAAAGGTTTTCAAATCTCTCTATTGAGTCCTGGTATAGTCTTACATTTAGCCATAGAACTTAGCACCTCTGCATGACTTCAACTCAGAACTAGGGCAAACTAACTGGATTCATCTCAGTTCTTTTGAATATTGAGAGTCAGTCATCTAAATAATGCAAAATTTAAGAAGAGCTTTCCACACTAAACAAATATAAAAGCTCTGCACTTCTGTCTGCAGAAAGACCACAGCCTTGCACAGTTCCCAGAAACAGTGGACAGTCTGTACATTCACTAGTGACTGTGTAAAAAGGGCACTGATATTTCCCATCCTGGAGTCAAATGAAACAGATTACGAGGCAATTGGTTAGTACACAGCATCTTCTGAGGAGAAGAGAAGAGAAGTACTGGTCAGCCTACAATAAATCTCTGCACTGGGGAGTGGAATGGCTCAAGGCCTCCAGTGGTACAATACACCAAAAAGTGACAGGATGCGGTCACAGCTCCACCCTGTGTCTGGATAAACACATTTATAAACTTGATTATGTCCTTAAACTCATTCTGGACTGACATTCTATAATCCGAGCTGGGATTTAGAGATGCAATTTACTCTTATACAAGAATAAAGATTGATTAGGTACAACAGCTCAGGCTTTGAAGCCAAGTGTTTCCCATCAAAACTGATTTATAAAACTCATTAAAAGTACTAATTCAGTAAAGGATGCTACAAAGTCTCCTGAATGAAAATTGTGCACTACGCAGGTGCTTACTTTTTTAAAGATCTGCTTATGAAAGTGTTGCAAAGTGTTTTAATGAAGGAGAAAGATATCAGTATACACTCAATCTGGCAGTAAATGGAAACTTTTTTCCCCTCTCAATTAGTCACACCCTTTTCTTCAGAAAGGTTTCATATTAAAGTAATAAGAAGCTCAGAACCTGCTCAAAGCCAGTTAAAAAAGAGTAATCACCCTTTCCATTTTATAATAGTAATATTAGATCAAGTTAATGCATGCTTCAGAAAGAATCAGCACAAGGCATGAGAAAGGCCAGAACAGTGTACCCCAATGTGCTCTAAGAAGCACTAAATACAGAACTCTAGTGCTTCCATACCATATAGGCTGGGGTTCCACAGTGGAAAATCACGTCTGATCAAATGAAACTAAAGTAACAACCCCAGTTATAATCACTTTACAACTGCCTTGAGGAAGACTTCAATAATAGAAGGAAAACAAGAAGGCAGAAATGGACTGTATTTTTGTTTCCTGCAACTGTCCTTCTCATCATCACATACAGACAGAGCAGCTGCCCAGAAGAAAACAGTATTGTCTCACTAAATTTCAGACAAAAGTACATACATTTCTATTAGCTGAGCCAGAACTCAAAGTAAAGGAGCTCATTAACTCAGCAACAAATTATGCTATTACAGGACTTCACCATGTAGATTGCAGAGGAAATGAAGTAACCCAGGGGTGATGCTGTGAGCCTGGCACCTCAATGGGATGCTGAGCTTTAACCCCTTGTCAGCTCACTCTTCCACAAATCAGAGCCCTAAAGCTGACAGAAGGCCTGAATGCTCAGTTTCTTGCATTTCTTACTCAGAAACCTAACAACCTACTTAACATGTAACCAACCAAAATTGACAGCTGGATCAGCAAAACAAGGCCAGAACCAGGCAGTCATTGCTGAGATGGCTTTAGCAGTGTAAGAGCATCCTCCACTGCCACAGAAATTCTTCAGAGGTACAATTTAAAGCATTATGTTACTTTTGCTGATCTTATTTTTCAATCACCAAACGAGACAAAGAACTGTGAAGAATGAAGTGCATTTGCAGAATGCAAGCATAACTTTTTGCTCCCTAACTACTTTGTTACAACTTAATATAATAAAAATATATGAATATATGTATATCTTTCACAGTACAAAATCGGAAGCAGGAACTTTTAAGTCTGAAAAGTGCAGGGGAAAAAAAGTACAGCTATATTAAGGAAGTTTTGAGCGTCTCATGTACAGAAGCATTTTTTTCTGAAAGAAAATGTTCCTTATCAATCAGACAAGATAAGAAAGACACCTTCATAAAACAACTGGATCGTTTGCTATGATTATTAATAGCCCATAAGCAATTTCATGAATAAGCTAATGATACCTGGATAAAAAGAACTATCCTAATAGATAAATTGAACAAAACTCTGTGACCTGCAGGGCCAGTGAACGTGCATCAGCCAACCAGGGGAAAAAATACTTGTGAAATAAACTAAACACTTCCAAAGAGGCAATTCTTTGGAAGCTTCCCCCCCCCGGTGATGTTTGTTATCAGGCCACCTGTTTCAAGAGACTACATGACAGTAAGCAAAACTGTCTGAAATCTTAACGGAAAATTTTCATTGTGTCAGTAAACGTACTAAGTGTGTTTTCCTCTTTCATAACTTCTCGCTGCACTTTTCAACAGCTGCTGAAATATGAGCACAGCAAGAACAGCAGCAGTTTATTTGTCTCACAGTGATTTTAAAATCAACCTTTACCTTCACCTGTTTTCCTCTCTATAGCTTTAGTTAAATATGTATATATGTAAACACAGAGCTGAGACTCCTCCCTGTCTCAGAGAAGGAGCTGGAGACCTATTCTAAACAAGCATTAAAAAATAAAAATTCAAATGAAGGAATAACCCTACTAGTTTGTGCAGAAGCAATGAGGAGGAATACCATTCTAGTTCCATTGAATTTGATGCAAAAGCCTCGCACAGTTGAGCAAAATCAGAAACAACTAACTCCAAAGGGAAAAGCAGACATTTAAGTTCTCAAAAACACGCTTTAATTTCACCCCCGAAGTAGGACGTGACCTTCCCATCATCACCACTGTACTTACAATAAAAAACAACAATTTCTCCTCACCCTATTTTTTCTCACCTTCTCTTCCTAAGGGCATCATCTTTGATTCTTATTGGTGGGCCAACATTCTACATGCTGTCACCCTACGCAACAGGATGCACTGCTTATTCCTTCATGTCTGCTCTTGTCTTGCCTGACAGTTCTTCCATGGCAATATTTAAGATTCTTGCTATTTTCAGCTAAACAGCGTAAAAATCTTTTTCTTCTGATTTTTTTAAAAGCCCACGCAAAGCAGCTGCAACTTCTTGATTTGCTCATGGATTTCTGTCTATATGTTGCTATTTTTTTTTTCTCCAAATTAAAAAAAAAATAAAATCAAAAAGAGCTGCAGTAGCTGAGACAATCAGCTCAGTAGAAGTTATTACAGATAATGACTCAGTGATTCACTCAGTCACAGCAGGTAAACAACAGACATCAGAAGATAATATCAGGCTAAACACAGAAAAACTGCCACTTCTGGGTGACAGATTACGTGACAAACTGCAGTTCCTCAATATTACATTTTTGTGCACACACTCACACAAAGTAAGAACAAGGTACCTCCTTTACAGCTTCAGAGTCAGAAATAAGAGTGTGGAGATGCAAATGAAAGCCATTCCGAGCTCTAGAGCAATCTGTTCCCAACTCCCCATACATTAACATACCACCAGCCAACACTCCAATTCAGTACAGAGATGGCAAAAAGCTCTGCCTGAGCACTGGCACCAGTTCTTGCACTCCTACAGCTAAGTGAAAGCACTAGGTTGTTACTCTCACAATCAACTCGGGATCACTTGCCTGGTTGGACTGTACAATTAGAATTCAATCTTGTAATTTTTTGCAGCTTTAGGACTTAAATATAATAGAGTTGCTCAAAGAACTGTTATTTTCCCAGAGCTTACTGGCAGGAAAAGTGAAAGATTTTAAGTTTTTTTAATGAATAATGTTTTATTTTCCTATGAATATCACTTCCTTCCCAAACCTCATACTGTTCTCTTTTCCAGGTCTCCAATACACTGAGTGAGGATATTATTATTCTCTGTAGATTCCCATGACATTCTGGCAGAAATTACAGCTGTGACAAGCTTTGGATTGGAGGTTAAACTGATATGTTTAGCTTTGTGACTAGCTGCTGTTGAAAATTAAATAAAGAAAACAAGCAGTATTTCTTTCATAAATTAACAAGTGACCTGAGGGAAGCCTTTCTGGGTGGGAATGGAAAAAATCCCAATTTTGATGTCGTACAAGTTTCCATAAGTTAAGAACCTTGGGAGATGCTGGTAACTCCATTTCTTTTCACCACCCTCCGCTCCTCCCCATTTATTCTCTCTAAATTCTAAAGCTTTGCTTTTCTACAAGTTACTGCAAAACACCCAGAATACATCTGACACTCCACTCCTACCTGCAGTGTTTCGAGTGACACTAGATACAAGACTTACATTATGTTAACATTTGACAATAATATATTAACTGTCAGTCACATGCCTAGAACTCAACAGCTTTATGAAAAGGAAAAACCTGACTGCTAAGATATCCCATTACTTAAATTCTTTGCTCCAACGAAAACAGGGAGAAGCTACACACGCATGCTACGTGAATATCAGCTTCTAGCCCAGTAACTAGATATAAATAAAGCATTTAGGGGGGCATTCAGGCTTCCTGCTGCGGCAGCGTGTTCCACCATGGACTATAATGGTGAAATGTAATGCAGCACAGAGTGCATCCCACTATGAAGAGTGGATCTTTTTTTGAGGCCTCTGGACACAAGACCACGCTTATGACAGAACAAATCTTTTATCAAGGGCGATGGATGGTATTATGACTATCTCCACAGCCAGGGGAGGCTTGTAGCCCACCAAACCAGACACTGCCACTACGGAAACCCTCAAGCTTTGAGGTTGCGGGCTTCCAACTGGCAGCAACGGAGGGCTTCAGCTATGGGGACAGGAGAGCCGCCCGGGATGGCGGGGACAGAGCCAGACTGGGTTGGGGACCAGGCCCAGCTCTCCCCCATGAGCTCTCCCCAGGCCAGCCGGCCCAGCCCCAGCTCAGCGCACCCCCGGCCCCGCACCAGGCCGGAGCCACCCTGTTCCTTCTCACACGTTTGGACGGGGCGGGGAGGGACAGACCCCACAGAAAGCAACTCCTCCGAGGGGAGGCCGCGCCGGGAGCGCCCCGGGCCTGAGGCGAGGGCGGCTGCCAGCGGCTTCCTGAGGACTGGCGGCTCGGCCAGGCCCGGGCCTCAAGCGCCAGGGGGTAAGGGCCGCAGGGCGCGGATGGGGAGCCGAGCGGCGCCTGCCTCGTTACCTCTCCATCGCCCGCACCGTGTAGCTGACGAGCGGCCTCCCCTGCACGGCGCAGAACTGCTTGGGGGTGGCGCCACCCAGGCGCTCCCCGCTCCCGCCCGCCGGCAGCACGGCCGCCACCGGCGACACGGCGGGCCCGGCGCCGCGGCTGGGCTCCATCTGTGCGGGGCGCCGCGGCCGCTCCGCAGGAACGCGGCCAGGGCGGCGCAACCGCCCGCCCGCCCGCGTGTGTTTGTACGCCCGCGATGTCCGCAATCCAAAGAATCCAGCGCCCGCCCGCCCCCAGCGGGGACCGGGCCTTTACTCCTCGCCCACCCCGAGCTACGCGAGGCCCCCCGGAGGCATGGGGGCCCGGGCGCGGCCGCGCAGCCCCACGGCGTGCGGCCAGGCCCCGGCGGGGGTGGGAAGGGGGTGCCCACCCGCCTAGGGCAGCCCAGGAGGGGAGACAGCGGATACAAGTGGCGCTCGGCGGCCATTGCCCCTTTAAATGCCCGGCGCGTGTGTGCTTTCCCCACAGCGCATGCGCCGGGCTGCTCCCACCTGCGGCGGGGCCGGGCGGGGCGGGGTCGGCTGTGGGGAGCGCGCGCGGGCGTCCGCGAAGGGAGGGGGGAGCGGCGCGGCGGTGGGAGGCGCGCGGGCTGTGCTGTTGCGCGCCATGTCTCGTCTCCGCCCGCCATCTCCTGTGTCGTCCCCCGGTGCTGCTGGGCTCCCGCTGGTCGGGGCGGGATGTCCTCTCTCGGTGAGGAAATAAGTACCTCCAGTTCGGGGCCGAGGAGACGGTGGGGGCTGATCCGCGGCCCTCCGTCTTCAGGCGAGCCCCGGGCCGGCCGTGAGGGGACTGCTTCTCCATAGGCTGGCAGCCGGAATCTGGTGTGCGTTGCCCTTAATCCCAGGAGGGAGAGGTTGAAATAGTAGCGCTAAATTCACTGGGAGTAGCTGGAATGTTGCACCTCGTCCAGTGGTGTTACTGGAGGCAGTGGTTGAGACAGGTTGAGTGGAAAACTCCCAGGGCTAATACCCATTAGAATCATGCAATCATAAAATTACAGAATTGTTTAGGTGGGAAATGACCGTTAAGATCGAGTCCAATCTTAAATCTAGCACAGCCAAGTCTGTCACTAAACTATGTCCCTCAGCACCATGTCTACATGTCTTTTAAATACCTCCAGGGATGGCGACTCAACCACTTCTTGCCCTGTGCCAATGTTTACAACCTTTTCAGTGAAGTAATTTTTCCTTATACCCAATCTGAGGCTCCCATGGTGCAAGGAGGTGCCACCCCTGGAGATCTTTAAAAGATGGGTAGATGTGGTGCTGAGGGACGTGGTTCAGTGATGGTTTTAGCAGCATTAGGTTGATGGTTGGACTCAATGATCTTAAAGGTCCCTTCCAACCTAGATGATTCTGGGATTCTGTGATTCTGTAACATGTAAAATTTAACCCAAGTAATTTTAACATTTCAAAGCAAATCATGTGGAGAGTATGCTACCAATAGTTTTTAATATTTTTATAAATATTTCAAAGTATACTTTCAGCTTTAAATTTTGCCATTCATTCAACATAAGATGATCTACCAGCAGTTTCTTGTTCTAACGAGTCCTATACTGCAATTCTAGATGGCAAAAATTAATCAGAATATTTGCAATAGAAGTTAACGGATCATTAAATCAATCATTAGAGGTATCTTGACAATTAAGGAAATGGACAGAAGTCTCATCAGCCAGTACCATGCAGTGGAACATCAGACGGACTGATGGCAAAAAATAGGAAAACATATTACATGAAAACATTTAGATGTGCCTTCTAGATAATGATGTCTCCAAAAGCTGCAAGGAACAAGTGCATTATCATGGGCATTGAAGGAAATGGGGAAAGAATATGAGTTACGCAGATTGCTGAAGAACTTCTGAAATGGAGACCCCTTTCACCAGTGAAAGCATTAGCTACAAGTTGAACTGCCTGCCTCCTGACAAGTGTTGGTCTCATTGTCTTCAAGACTGTTAATCTTGAAGATTAACAGTCTTGAACATTAATCTTGAAGATCTTAAATCCTGTTAATCGTAGGATTTATTTTGGAAAATTTGTTGGCTCAGGAACTCTATTTACCAGTTTCTTTGCCTTTTCAGTGTGTCTTATATTTTCTCTTCTTTGAAAGTATTTTTCTAGACCTCATTCCTGGCTGATGACAGAGGTTTGTTTGTTGTCTTTTTTCAGGACTTCCAAGTTTCAGCTGGCTCTTCCTCTGCGTGCAGATTACTGTCCATTCAGCATCACTTCTTTGTTATCAGATGCCCAAGATAAAATGTTCATCTTAAGGTAGGCACCCCTGGCATCTCCTTGGATTGTACAGGCTTCATTATTTGGACTGTTTCTTGCAGCAGTTCTATGCAAACATGTTCATAACAGGTTGTTATACAATATTCCCACTGTTTTCTTTTTTTTTTTTTTTCTTCAGTGTAACAGACAGTCTGAGTTCCTGAATTAGAGCTTCAGACTAACTGTTTGAAGGAACTTCCTCCTTCAAATAAGGAGCACAGACTTTAAGCTAGTCAACTGTATTTTCACTTCCAGACTTTTCACTTGTTTGCGTTATTATAAGGAGCAAAGTAAGGTCTATTTAGTTCCCATGGCTCCTCCCACAATATGCTGGTTCTGAGGAGTAGGTAAGTAGGATGGTCCCAAACAGAAACACAACCTTTGGAACACAACCTTTGGAACTGTTTTCTCCTTCCTTCTTGACATTATGGTTTTGCACATTTCCCCCACTCAAGCAGTCTGTTTTGCCTAGTACCTTGCCCAGCCAAGTGTTTCCCCACTTCATGTCTTTCACACATATTAATTTCTTCTGTGAAGGATAAAAAGGTAAGAGAGATTGAGGAAAGAGGATCCCAAAATTGGTTCTGTTCTTGTTCTGAAGCCCATTTTCCTTATTATGCTAGATCTGTCCTAGCATAACAAGCATTATACTTGATCTGTCCAGAAGAAAGTATGTTTGATGATAACTTTGATGGATGCAGACTTCAGTGTCCTGAAATACGTTGTATATTTATGGTGAGATTTGATGATCCATCCATCCATTGAAGCTGCAGTTGAATGTCAGATGCTCCACGGTCCCTATGGAGACAAAATATTCTTGTCTTGTGTTGATAGTACCTGTTAGTTTTTCAGGAAGCCCTTCAGTATGGATTCTTGAGGTCTTGGTTTGACTGAGCTTGTTACTCCTATTTCTTCTATTTTTTGTTTTCTTAGACAATATGGCGTGGAAGGAAGACCATGTTTAACATCCTTATGAATTTATGCCATCTCTTGGCATAAGTTAAGAAAATTAGAATTTTTGTTTTTACATCTTTTTAATATTCACTTGATAGTAACATGCAATGAAACCCAGTGGCATTTTGTAAATACATAATTTACTTCAGTTCCATTCCATTTTATGTTTTGTATTGAATCAATCTAATAATTTGTTTACTGTGCATAGGTCTGCATGCTCATATATAAACATTGGGAGTGAGGTAATTCACACATATTGAGAGAACAATTTTACACAGTTTTCAATTGGATAAAGAGGGACAGAGGCAACATTTTTGCCTCAAAGCAAGTAAAGAGCTGGCCAATCCATCATTTCTGTGCAGGGGTATAACATCTGAAACCACAGCAGTAGTTTGCAATTATGCAGTAAATATGCCAATCATATGTTTGAAAAGAAAAGCTGAGGGTTGTGGGTTTTTTACTGAAGAAAGAAGATACGTACAAATTGTAATCAAATTACAGAAGTGAAATTCACCTGAAAAATTAACTGCTGGAAAAAAAAAATCCATCTGTTTCTGTGACTCAAACTCCTAATAGTATTTCCAGAGAACATTAAATTATTGGATTGGTAGAAGTCATACTGAAAAGGTTTTGTGAAAAATGAGTAAAAGTAAAATTTCTTAATTAAAAATTGTATTCGAGTCTTTTGTAGATGTGATATAATTTAAAGTCTGTCCTTTTTTTCAGAGTTGTTTTTAAGCTCTTGAAGAATGTTGTTTTTAATGCAGGCAAAATAAGATTAATATACCTTTTCTTGACCAGCAGCAAGGTTCAGTGTTGTGTGTGTCAAAGGGAAATGCATGCAATCAAGGAACATTTTGCAAATTAAAGTAAATTGTAAAAGCAATATAATTAAAAAAAAAATACAGTACTTCCTGCTATGGAAGTGCAAGATCTATAAAAGACAATGTAAAGCTAAAAATAATATTTAAAGTCTTGAGAGCCGTTCTTGCAGCTAACACGGCATCTGCAGCTTTCTGAGCAGGGATGCAGGCTTTTAGCCAGAACCTTGTGTTTGCAGGATTGTATTTCACTAATTTTATCCAGATATATAAGCTATTACTTCAGTGGTGGCAAGCCATAAAATGAACATCCAGGCTGTAAGTAAGCGAGTGGAATGTCAGCTCTCCTTAGAGAGCTTTGCTGTTCAAGTAGGAGAGCAGGCTTGGCTTTCTTTAAGTCACCAATAACTTTAATTGTTGTCTTTAATTGTTGAAGTCATTGTTTACAGAGACAGACACGGGTTCTTAGTTTATCTGCAGAGATTAGAAAGCCCTCAATAAGACAGTATTTCTTAGTTTTATCTTGCGTGTCTATTGGCATTTGTAGCAGTTTACACAAGATCTCCCTATAGGGGAAATCAAGATCCTCTTAGCCTGGCCAAGTGAAGGCTGAGGGGAGACCTTATTTATATTTATAAGTACCTAAAGGGTGGGCTAAAGGATGTTGGAGCTGGACTCTTTTCAGTGGTTTCCAGCAATAGGACAAGGGGCAACGGGCTCAAGCTGGATCATGGAAAGTTCCACTCAAATATGAGGAAAAACTTCTTTCCAATGAGGGTGACAGAGCCCTGGAACAGGCTGCCCAGGTTTGTCGTGGAGTCCCCTTCTCTGGAGATCTTCAAGACCCACCTGGCTGCAGTCCTGAGGGGCAACCCTGCTTTAGCAGGGGAGTTGGACTGGGTGATCTCTAGAGGTCCCTTCCAACTCTGACAGTTCCACGATTCCATGATTTTTATGTTTATATTTTTACAAATATGGTTGCAAAGGGCTATTTCTTGCTCTGACATTCTTTGATGAAAGATGCTATACATGTGTCGAATACTTTACATAAAGTGTTATGCTATTGATTTGCGCCTATTGCAATGTGGAATTAAGATCAAAACAGCATGTATTCAGCAAGGGAGTTAAGCACATGCATAACTTAAATGATGTAAATAGTTGACTATCAAATATCAAAGAGTGCTTACATGCCTGATATACAGTGTGCATAGAATCACCTATAGATCAGATCCCTTAGGGGAATTCTCAGACCTATTGTCTTCATATGTGGTTTTGTGAAATACTTCAGATGTATGGTTTTGATTTTTGACAAAATGGTGTAACAAGCTGCAAGGTAGAAGTGTTCCATGCTTTTTGGTTTGTTCATAGTTGAAGCGTAAATACAGAATATGAATGCTACAAATGTAAAGGAAATGTGGTCACTGAACATAAAGGAGTGTTTTCATACTTGCACGTCACGGTAGGTAAGTGTTGAAAAACATATGTTGAGTTTCACCTGTTGTAATCATGTGTTTTATGTCACACCTCTGGCATTGTTTTACATGGTTCTGATAGATAAATGTCTTCTAGCCTCTATGAAGGCTCTATGATGCACAGAGAAAGCATCTTGCTTATGTTCTGTGCAAGTGCTGGGAAGAAAACTGACAGTTTTCATTTGGTGCTTGACACACATTTTAAAGCTTCACCCTAAATATTCTCCCTGGACTGTTTTTCTGTTCTGTACTCTATAATCCTTCAGGCTGTTTCTCTGGGGTATGGAAGGTTAGTTCAAGAGCTTATGAGTATTTTGGGTACACAAAGTAAAAGAATTTAAAGATAAGATAATTACCTCATAGTATCTAATCAAATAACTCATCAGAGTGGGAGTCCATGACTGCAGGAGTTTTTTTGAGATTCAGAAAGGTTTAAAGACTTGAAGAATGTTTTCTGCTGCTTTGGGGAGTGCTTTGGGCAGGTGGGTTATGAGGTGGAGGAATCATGTAATTTTTCGTTAGAAATAAACACTTGGCTGTGGGAGGGTCTTTGTAGGTTCTAGCTACATTGGTCAGATGTTAAGTAAAGCCAAGGTTAGGTCTGCCTATCTGCTCAGCTTCAACATCACCATTTATTGTGGGGATTTATAGAGATGTGTTTTAGGGTGTTCAACTGTCAGAGCACATTGTATGGTGACCCTCACAAAGACTAAACATGGTAGTTGAGGGAGACAAATCCCAGAGGTTGTTTTCCACTGTCGCTGTGACTTAACAGCAGGCACCAGCCGTGAGGATAGTCCCCTATCTCTCAGTAAAAAAAGAAATGTTTCATTTATTCCTTTAGAAGAGTTGTCCAATCGTGACTGGAGAAACAGTTACCTCTGAGGAAAGACTAATGGAATTTCCTTTTCCCAAAACAATTCAACGCGGAGATAGTCAATGAACTGGTTAAATATGTGGTATTAAGCCACAAGTTTGTTTTAATTTTGATGTGTGCATATTAGTATGCCATGTTTGTTGCTTTACCATGTTCTGTGTTATCTCCATGGAATGTTTGTGAAGGAATGTGAAACAATTCACCAAACTTAAAGTGCTGGAGAGAATCAAATAACACTAAGGGAAATTTTCAGATGTGGTATGAATAGGGGGATAACCTTTACTATTTATTACTAAAGTGAAAGTATTCTTTCTGCATTTCTTGTTACATTGATGGTCCTCACTTGGAATACTTGGAATATTATTCATTAAAGAACATACATGAACCCAGTTTGACGGAGTTCATATAGGAGAAGGGATTTCATCTGTGTCAGGTTTGTGGTTTTTTTTTACTTAACAAATGAAGACAGGTCCTACCTATACCATCAGGGGCTGAAATTGCAGTAGGTAAGAGAAGATAATATGCAGCACAAAAATTGGACTTCAACTTTATTGTGGTTATATATGGTACACATTAGACAAAACAATCGTGGAGGTGGTTCATTTTTATCCTTTTGAATTTTTAGTGCTATATTGTAACTTTTTTGGCGATTTGTGAGGGCAATACTCTAAAATGCAGCCTGCCTTGTGGAAGGGTTTGTGAATCTTTTTTCTCTTTCTTAACAGTTGCTGTACAGTGAGCAAAACCTGCAGGATGATGAAAATGGTAGTACTGTCCTAATCCTTTGCCCCATCCTTTAATGGTTTGTCCAGTTCTAGCATGAAAATGATAGATTGGAAATGGTCAGCCCTTTGATCCTGTTCAGTTTTTAGCAAAATCAAGGTTCCAGATTTTTCCCAACTGCGGCAATGTGGCTACCTGTCATCCAGCAATTATATAGAGACTCAGACTGTTTAACATATACCACTGAGCAACCATCAAAGGTTAACCATTTTCCAACATGCTAATCTAGCTGGATGCAAACCAACTACTTAATGAAAAATGCTCTGTATCCTGCTACTGCTTTTCTGGGTAATGCAGTCCAACTGATCTTACTTCAGGAATTTTTCCTCACTTTCCTGTGCTAGTGCTCTTGTGTTTCCACATACATTGTTTTCTTCAGTACTGAACACGTCAGAAAATGAATTAAGTAATACATCCTTTTTTTATTTTTTTGTGTTGGAACAGAATTGTGGCTCAAGTCACCTAACTGCTGGAAAGAAAAAAGTTTAGTCGCTGAGCCACGGAAAGAGGATTTAGATTTTGCCAGAGCCAGAAGTTTCAAAGTGGAAGGCAGAAGGAGGCAGATTTGCAAGGGGGTGTAGTATTTGAGTAGATAAAGAGTACCACAAATTACTGCATTCTTAAGTTAAGATTCAGACAGTGGCTTGAATGGCCTGTCTAATGAGGGCTTTTATGGATAAAGTATGCAAAAAAGTATATAATTAAGCAAATAAAAATGGAAATCCGTCTTAATATTTACTTTATTCTTGGCAAAGGATGTTGCAAACATTTTCTTCTGGCAGAAGCATCAAGATTCAGAACTGATTACAAAAAGTTCAAAAGAAAATGTGGGGACGATAGTTGCAGAGCACCTAAAAGAGGTTTTATGGATAACTTACCGCCTGTATTCTTAATGGTTTTGTTCACAAAATCAGATTATTTTGTAAGGGAGGGAACCTACCGATAGAATTTATGTAGGTTGTAAGCAGGATTTTGAGCCAAATTCTTCAACAAGGAAGTCCGGTTGTGTGGTAGACTGAGAGCTTTCTAAGAAATCTGTCTGGGAATCTTTTCAGCTGAGGCACTATTTTTCTTCTCCGAAAGATGTGGCTGGAGTTGCCCACCAGAAGATATGACCAATGCAGTGAAACATGAGTTTCTGTGAAGAGCTCAGGTTCTGAAGTCTCTAGTTCTGTATTGGAATGTCTGGATGGTACAGGCACACCGTGCTGTGCATTCTTCCCTTTGCATGGGAAGAGAAGACACAGGGACAGTCAGAAATGGTTATCTACAGCGTGAACTTAGACTTGGCAGTCTATTAAATCCCCAGGATAACATGAGCATTGGCTAATCTTTGGCTTGGCAATCTGCAGATGGAACAAGTCTCTTGAAGTCTCATGAAAAGTTGTGATGATCAGAAGAAAGTGAAGGACATGTAGCACATGCTGTTCTCCACATGTCATTTTGTTCCCTTTTACTGATCCATTTTCTCTTCTTTCTCCTCTTCTAGACACACACAGATTCAGACATTTCAATATCTGGAAACAAAAGATGCAGCACAGTAATACAACCTGTTCCCTGCTGCTATAAGCTGTTCTGGCTACCATCCTAAAAATTGCAATAAAGATCTGCAAAAGCAAAAGTTTCATCAGACTTTTTCCGTGGAAAAAAAAACCTAAAAAAGTGAGCTATCCTTGCTAAAACCAAAATCTTTGCAGCTTTACATTTTAGAAAGACTCAGACCTCTGTTCTCTATCCCAGCTTAATGGCCATAGGGAATCTAAAAAAGCTTTCTTCAACCCATCCCAAAAATAAATGAATAAATAAATAAGTAAATAAATAAAATAATAATCTAACAAGCAACAGATGTTTAAACTTGCTTCAGCTGCAATTAAAAGAAAGTCTTTGTGTTATAGAGCCTGTTTTAAAGCTCTGCATAGTCCCTCCGTTTCTCAGCGGCTGTTCTTGTGGTGGGGCCAGACAAGTACTTTTCTCCTTAGACCTCAACTCTCCACTGTTTCATACAAAAGAACTTTAATGAACGTGCCTGATTAGCTCTTCTTTAGCCCACCAAAGCATCGGGCTTCACAGACTGATTCATGATTTTACTGAGTATCTTTGCAATTTCCTCACTAAGTCACTTCGCACTGGGGGTAACAAAACACATCAAATGTGGAACTCCTAGATCAAGGTAGAGCATGACTTTTCCTCTCAGTGGTCAAATTTAAAAATTGATGCATCCAGTCATTCTAAAAAGAGATATGAAATATTTCTGTATCCAAAAGCAAGTGTGCTATACTAAGTAGAGTTCAGAACAGCTAAAGGTTTAAAAAATGAGACAATAATACACTATTGTACAGCTACTGAAGCAGGGCAGGGGATAAGAAATAGACAAAGTGTTCAACAAAACATTTTTAGGTGATACCACATTTTTAACTTAAGTAAATGATAACAAAGCTCACTTTTTGACAGCGGTTTTAATGGTTTAATAAATAGAACTATATCATTGTTGCAGTGTATTCTGATTTAGGCCTTTTTTTTCCAGGGAGCTGAACTTTTTTATTTCCTTTCTATTCATGAAGTACTATATTTCACAAACAGCCCTATTAAAGTCAGTGGTCTTGGTTCTCCTTTATATTAAGACATTCTCTATATTTCTTTGTGGTTGTATAGAGGCATTAAGAATGCCTGAAGCTCCAGTTAGGTATTGTTACACAACCTCCTTCACTAGAATATGTTGTCAAACCAAAGTGAGTTAAGAAACTCCCCAAATGGAGTTACAGTCTAGTGTTTGTAGAGATTTTTCTCAGCAATTAGTAGAGATTAGTTCTTTTCATGGCACGAAGCTTGATGAGCATTAATTAAGAATGAAGAGTATTTTCTTATCATGGAAGTGCTGAGGAAGGTAGGTGTTTGAATATTAACTAGGTGGAGGCAACATCTCTTGTAAATCACACTTTTCTAGTGTGTCAGTCCACATAACTCATACTCTGAGCGAGCTGAAAGGCTGGATGTCTTTCAGAAAGATGCATGGGCACGCTTTTTGTTGTGGGGGCAACGTTCAGGCAAAATTAACAAATCCAGTGACAGAATGTCTGCTTAACTCATAAATCTCTACAGAATTTTCAGTTTTAGCCTGGAGCGATGTTTATGTGTATGTCAATGAACTTAAAATCAAAGCCCCTTGCCTGGCCTACGGGAAAGGAAATGCATCATGAGAATAGGATACCTTCCAACACTAAGGATTCCTTATAATTTTCCACTGAACACCTCCAGGTTAATACTGTAGCAACAAGACTCTCGCAGTGGAATGTGTTGAACTGTCCTTTCTTGATTAATGCTCTACTTCTTCAGGAAGGATATAAAGGTCAAGGTTAGGAGGACTACAGTGATTTACTAGCAGAAATCTGTTAGGTGTTTTGAAGGGTGTTATTCAAATGTCTGCTTTATTTCCAAACAAATGACTGAACTTGGATTGGGTGGTTTTGATTCCAAGGCTGCTAGAAAGGAGAGAGCAACAGATTTGTTACTATTACTAAAAAACTGAATAAATAAACTTCTAAAGGGTCTTTGTAGTCTAGACCACAAGTGTCAGACCCTTTTGAGCGCCGCAGTTGATAATGTCTTAATGACACGTACTATCTCCCACTGCCTCTGACTGCTACCCGCTATCACAACAATCAGCATCTGGATAAGTTTCTTTCTAGTGATGTCTGTGGAAAATTGATTTCTATTCATTATAAAACAATTTGCCCCTGAGCTGGGGGCAGTTTTCATCAATTTGGAAGTAATGAAATAATGATGGCAGATTAACAGATTATTTCTAGTTTATTCACTTCTAGTTTTCTAAACAAGCAAGTAGGGGAACTTAGACAATTATTAGGTTCTTTTTAAGATGCTTAAAACGCTTTTTAAGAAGCCCCTGGACTTAGTGATCTGTCTATACGACAGGATATTACAGAGAAAGTCAGCTGCTATATATTCTTATCTTAATAAGTCTAGACTATTTAGTGGTCTAATTTGTGTGCAAACTTATCTGATTTGCACTTTTCCAAAACATTTGCTTGCTTCTAATACCTATTTGGCTTAATATTTCAGCTGAAAACTAAGAAAATTCTAGCATGTTTTTCTTTCCTTTTTAACTGTGAAACAACCATAAGAATCACAGAACGATATGGAGTTGGAGAAGATGTATCATACCTAAAATGACTTCAGTTGAAGCAGTGCTATTTTTTTCATTGAATCTTTGGGAAATGTGAGTAAGATTCTCCACTGTAGATATAAGAGCAATGGCCCATGGCCTACCCACTGCAATGCTGCATGTTGGAGACTCTCCATATAGAAAAAAAATAGTTGGATGTATTTGTGTAATGCCTTTTGTCCGGATCCTTGGATAGATCCGTGTGAGTTCACATGTTCCAGGATGAAACAGAAGGCAGGTTGTATAGGTCAGATTGAAGCATTCAGAGCTAACAGATGAGTCACAGAGTAATATTATTCCCTACGAAAATTCAAGGTTGACATATTTCTAACACTGCTTTCTTGCAGATCTCCCCTCACAAAAGGTCAGTAATGGCCAAAGGAGGGACCATAGCTAACTCAGGTGGCACTTTCAGTTAAGTCACCAGTTGGACAAAGCTCCTACTGGCTTTCCTCACATTCCCTCAAATATGTCAAACTTAGGGATGGGCCCCGTGGCCTTTCTATAGCATGTCCAGCCAAATTGCATGAAATCCTCTTAAAGGAAATGTGTCAAATTTTTACCCCTTTAAGTAGTTCTGCGTGAAAAGACAAACTAGGAGTTTCTATATCTCTATTGCTAACTGTAAACTCTTATTATAAAATTTACATATTGTTCCTACAGTCAAACTTCACTGACTGTAGACAAGTCATGAGCAAGATGCATGGCTTTTTTTCACCATTCTTATTTCTGAGAGTCAAATACAGAACAGGCAGGGCAACTTTACTGGTGTGTAGTGAAAATTGTCTTTGAAAAGAATTTTGGTTAAATTTTGGTCCATTATCTCAATCTTTTGTGCTTTGTCATCTTTAGCAAGTAGCTGGAGAAAAAATTAAAAATGGATAGATATTTGGCATTTGGGAATAATCTTTCTCTCATAAAATGGATTAAATGAGACTATGATGTCTGTTAAAATAAAAACCTAGGATATCTGTAGGTCCACTGGACTTGATATGCCTAGGGGCAACATCCTGTCACCTCTCTCCCTGCTAAGTCCTTTATTCATCATCTACCCTCTTACAAGAAGCACCTTTAAGGTCAGAGAATTTAAGAATAAATGTCTCTGATCTCATCGTTGTGATATTTTCATGATCACAGAACTAAACTTGAAACAGCTAGGTCGTTACTGCAATGTACCACCATATAGATATCACTTTAAAAACCAAACCCACTATCTGTATTTCTTACATGTAGCAAATTTTAAAGAGAATTCTTGAAAGTGGCTTTGAGGAAAAATTATTAAATGTTGTTCATAACATTTAGGATTCAGTAAGTCAAGCCGTAGCAGTGATTTTCAAACAACCAAGGAAGATCTCTTCTAAGAACTTCATGATGAATCTTTTGGAATGAACACACAAAATGGAATGAGATAAAGACAAGGTCAAAGAGAGCTTATGTGAGACCTTATCAGGCAAGACTTTTTATTACTCTCTTCTTGTGTAATCTTTTCTTTGGGTGCAAATGGGTTGTAAAAGTTAATGATTAAGAACAGCAGAATCCCATGATCCCAGATTCCAAGCCCATAATATCCCAATATAGTCTGAAAGATTAAGAACATGTAATTCATGGACTGTATGTTGAAAGGTAGATTGCTTACTACATATTTCCTGATACATTCTATAAAAATTTGTGGATAAAGTGCAGGACTCTCATGGCTCTATGGGAAAGATGAGACTGCAGGTTATTTTTACCACTTAATCTTCCTTAATGAAAAAAAAAACAAATTATGGTGTCTTACTAGCTTGTAAAACTTCCCTAATATACACTTATTCTGCAATGTACAACTTGAGAGTTGTTAAATAAGAACCTGTCTTGGACCATTAATAAGCACCATCTGTTAAATGGCCATATAAGATTTTTACGTGCAAAGAGTCCACAGAGAGATTGTTTTAATGTTAAATATTATGGGCAGCCTTTTTTTAACCAAATAATGTTCTCCCACTTTTTAAGATTAAATGTGACTGATTAAAATGTGTGCATTTTCATACATAGAGCCAGACAATACAGGTTTTTATCAGTGTTTATTTTTGTAAAAAAAAAAAAAAATAAGAAACCGATGAGTTTGAAAGGAAATCATCATATCTGTTGTTTGATTGCACACTTTTAAACAAAAAAAATACAGAGTGGAGGATGAAAAAACCAATTTTTATGTTGCTATTTCAAAATAACACCTACGTCTATGAATGTTCAAAATGAAAATATATATACCAAGAATGCTAAAAATGTCTATTTTACATTATCTACAAAATGTATGTTCTAATTCAGCCACAAATCATAGCAAAATACTTTGATACATGAGAAAAGCTATAAACATAAGAACATTTTGGAGAGAAATAACACACATAAAAGCTCATTAAATAATTACAACAACAAATAAATAGTTTGCTCAGCTTTACTTTTTGATTGCTGCCATGCATATTTTAATTTTTGGTATACTGAGATAAGAGAAAGGTCAGCATGCAAGGCATTTTTTTTTAGAAAGTCTGAAAGCAGATACTAGGTGGTGTACTTTTAAGCTGTTGTCAGAAGTTCATAAAACATGATATAGAAGGCAATAAACATGATAACTGTTCTCATGAAAACACACAACAAAGCATCTTTTTACAAAATAGACTTCGGTGAATATTCATGGCAAATTTTCTTTGCCTCCATGGCTGGAGAAAATGCAAAAGTTTTTAGTGTGGGTTTGGAAGGCTTGTGTTATTCCCCATCTCGGAACGTTTCAAAAAAATCACCCAAAAAAGGTCCAGATGCTGAGAAAATGCCCCTTTTGATTTTGGTCAAAGCAAAAAGCGTGTAGTGTCAACTGAGAACACAGCAATGGCAGACTTGTCTTTAAGCAGTCAGAAGGGTAAAGCAACTGGTTCCAGGTGAGTTCAGTTTGGGCAGGAGGAGAGGGAGATGAGAGAGACCTCTAACTTGTACTGTGTTTGCTGGATTTACTGGCTCTTTTCCTCTCTTTGTGATGCTGGATGGGTTTCGCTTGGGAGGTTCCCTCAAAGTTGTGGCTGGACTCATTGTGCTGCCTGGTGTATCGCTTGCACTTGCAGGCCGTGACCACAGTTATTTTGTAGGTTCTTATACTTCCATCCTGGCACTGAAGCTGGATCCTCTGGGTGCGAGTTTTGTCGTTGACACATCTCCACTCTTGAGAGCTCCTCCTGCTCCAGTACTTGGTTCCATAACCTCCTCCAATCCAGTTGGGGAGCAGCGGCAAAGGGAGGCATTCGCCAGCACACACCAGTTCCTTCAGGGGGTTGATGCTGGTGCACTGGCCGTCTGAAATGTACTTGGTGGATCTCAGCTCCCGACAGCCAACTTGAACACGATCTGCAGAATGCACAGAATAATAAACACTGAGATTCAGAATGGAGAGATTTCCTTCACACTAACAAGCTGTGTTTTGCAGAAGTTAAAGTGGGCTGTAATCTGAACAGGACATCTCTCTTGTGTCCCTCAACAGAAGGGCCTCAAGCGCTGATGGTATCTCAGGGTATTACCACAGCATAAAGAAATCATCACGATATGCACTTCAGCAGTTGTGGTAGAAGAGGCAATTTTATTCTTTATCCTTCTTCTCAGGGACATACCTTTTAGAAGAGGAAAAAATGCCCCAAGGGAAGAAATGTTTCCTGCTTGTTCTCAGTCTAGGGAATCTGCTCTGTGATGTTTACAACAATTATGTTGGATCATTAGTGAGGGGGGAAAAAAGTGCTTTGGAAACCATTTCTATGCTTTTAAATGAATTTCAAATAATGTGTTTCTTCTCATTCCACAGTTACAGTGGACTGAGTCTCCCGTGAGCACTGCTGTTCTGAGCACAGATACTGCAGAAGTGACCAGGGAATGGTGTTGTGTGTGCAAAGTTTGAGTGATTAGCAGGAAGGATTTCAGAGAGGCTATTTTATCCCGAGGGTACGACCACCTCTGTACCCACACTAGTCTTTATATTCCACGTAACATAGAGGATCCTGCACATTTCTCTCAGGCAACTGACATAGAATCAACATGCAGAGCCTCTCGGAGAGGCGTGTTTGTACCCGTCTGTATGTGCAGCTCTGTACCCTGCAATAAACACAACTGTTTATTTCAGTAATTACACTTTGAAATAAACGCCCACAGTACGCTTAATTTTAATAAGCAATCTTTCCTGGCTGTGCTCTCCCTCTTTCTGAAGGACAATTACGGCGCAGATTCTACACACAATGCAATTAACTAACGCCTTTAAAATAGAAGTAATTACTAGAAACATTTTCGAGTGAATCATAAAAGGCTTTGAAGGTACATCTACATATCACAGCTAGGGGCTGCCTTTGTTTCTGCTTGGATTTTTGGAAGCAAGTTCTGAACAGAGAGAGGGAGTTAAGGTCCCCCTGTCCCCCCGTGTCTCAGGGTGGGCAGTCAGAGGGGCTGCGAATCTGCGGGCTGATGGGGGGGGGACTCTTTGCAGGACTGTTCTCCTGCCTGCCTTGCAGAAAAGATTCAATCTTGCCTTCCTGCAGCTGTGCTGCTCAGGAATGTACCTGGAAGCAGCCGGGCACGGATTTCAGCTTGTCGTTCCTCCTGTTTTTATGTCTTTTCCTGGCTCAGCTTTTCTCCAGTGACAGCTCACTGACAATGAATACCTACTGGGCTGCTCCAGTAATCTCATAATGATGAGATGTTTCCTGTACTCTTAAACCCTTAGCATCCATCGGAGCTGACACACCTGGCTTAGCTGAAAAGGGACCCGTGACACTCTTTGCCTTCACTTTCCAGGGATGAGGCTATTTTTATCGGATCCTTGTGGGTGGGTCGGTGTGTGTTTGCCTGTGTCTCTAGTTGGATTTCTTGCATTTTAAGGAGGCGGGCAGGGGAGGGAACAGATAAAGTCAGCAAAAGGTTTCCAGATCCCCACGTATCTGACACACACACACACATATGAAACTCAGCAGGAAAAGACAAGATAGAAAAGGGCAAGTTAGAGCAGAGATCATAGGTAAATTATGAGCTGATTTGTTTACTTTTGCTGGAGGTGTTAAGCAGGTAAGTGCTACAGCAGGAAGTAAAACCGAGCAGCGGGAACAAAATTCCAGAGTTTTTTATTGCATTTGAAAAGCAGCCCGGACACCTCCCCTGCCCGCGCTGGGATGGGATGGATGGGGGGGGTTGGAAAGCCAGCGCTTTGCAAATGCCTCTGGCTCCTTTCTCTGCCTTCCCTGCCCGATAACCCATGGAACCCGCCTGGGTTCCTGGATCAACCTCCCTCCCTCAGGAAGTAACCTGCCCCCGAGAGCCGGTCCTACAGGACTCGCCCGGAACCGGCAGCATCGTCCCTGGCCCTCGGCTTCCCCGGGGCGCTGCTTCCCTCCAGCGCCGACTCGGGGGGGCAAAGCGCGCTACAGCGGGGCGCCGGCACCGGGGAAGGGAAGGGAAGGGGAGAGGAGGGTTGCTCCGTTACCGGGGGGGTTCGGCTCCCGGGGCCGGGCCGGGAGGAGCAGCCGGAGCTTGCGGGAGGCTGGAGGATACTCACTGTTACGGTCGGATCCAGTGGTGGTGTAGTGCCTGCCTCCGTTCCTGGCTTGATTCAACGTGCTGTTGCTGCTCGGGCTCGCTGCAGCGGGTTTAACGACGTGGGAATAAAGTATCTCTGTGGCATCGTTCTTGAAAGCCAAGTAGCTTCTGGTGAAGATGCAAGCTAGGAGAAAGCCGTAGAAGTGAATGGCAGGGAGAAGCATGGTTGGTTCAGTCTCTGGCTGACAGAGCTGGATGAAATCTTTTTCTTCTGCTTCTTCTTCTGGGTAACTCTGAAATTGCTCTTGAAGGTTTCCTTTATATATTCAGAGAGGCTTGGCATTCATTCAGGTGTAAAGTTGTGGATAGCTTCAGAATGAAAACCCACAAAAGGGGTGGGATCCCCACATGAGCCTGTGAAGACCTTTTACCAATAGGAGAGAAGGCTGCAGTAAAGGAGGAGTTAGATACACTAATTGCAGGATTCCTCTTTGGGGCTTTGGAGGGTATCAGGAAACTCGGAGGCACCACACAGCAGCGTTGGGGCTGAGACCTAGAGGCTGCCGGCTCTGCCCTGCCATTCCCATTCTGTCTGGCCCCAAAAT
Organism: Scolopax mira; assembly: GCA_004320125.1. Classification (NCBI taxonomy): domain Eukaryota; kingdom Metazoa; phylum Chordata; class Aves; order Charadriiformes; family Scolopacidae; genus Scolopax; species Scolopax mira. The sequence goes on from BJBW01006202.1 coordinate 117,543, forward strand.
GCCTGGCATTTTTGTGCAACATGACTTACACAGTGCCTCAGTCTCTCCTGCCCCTCTTATGCAAAGTTTTCCTCTTCTCAAATGTGACTTTCAGAAAACTTGCCATCTCTGGAAGGATGGAAAAGTTTATAGAACTTACAGAAGGCTGATAGTTACACAAATGCCGTCTGCTATATACCAAGATCACTTTAAAAAAAAAATTGTGAATAATTTAAAGCAGCCTCTAGATGCTTTAAATTATGCAGCTTTGATCAACAAGGAGCACTGCTAGAGAAACTACTTGTTTTAGGGGAATATTCTCTCCCTGGTGTGCAGAGTTACAAGTATGTATTTCTGTATCACCATGCATAAAAGGCATCTCCTCTAGGCTCCTTAGTTACAAACACATCCATATTCATAGCCTCTCACTATGCTCATTCACCAAACTAGTCTTTTTTTAGTTTTGTACATTGCCTAGAGCAATTCTTGTATTTTTAATGTATTATTTCATGTGATAAAGAAAACAAAGAGGAAAGAATAATCCCTATTTTGGCATACTCTTCTACTGTGTCACACACTTAGTTGATTTTACATAAAATTACCTGGCTCAAATCCAAACGTGAGTGTAAATTGCAGTGCTGTCAGTAGGCCAATGCTTGTCTGCATCGTGGTGAATGCTCTATAGATTTTCATTATAAATAGAACAACGGTGATCAACACTGAAAGTTACAGTCTTCTAATGAGAAGGAAAGGCTTTTTCTTGGGAAAAAGCACAACCATGAAGGAGGCCACACTGTGTAAAGGTTAGACTGTAATCTCATGCTCTTTGTAACCGAGTTGATATCTGTAGAGTCATCCTGGATTTTATTTGTAGTATCAAAAGCAGAACTGGAATACAGGTCAGTTATTTCTGCTGCCAGGGTCAAAATCTCAGTCATTCACAGAAGACAACTTGGTTATATCCTAGTCAGAAACAGACATTTCCCTGATTCAGCAATACTTTCCATTTACATCTCAAAGAAAGTTACCCTGGATTTCAGCAGGAGGAAGGACAGATCCACAGTAAGTGCTGAATTGATAACCTTGGCTTAAAAGGCACAGGAAAAACAGGAGTGTTGCAAGGTGAAGTGAGTTTTACTGGCAGAGCTGTGTGTGGGGAAGTTAAGTTGATTGCCTGCATCTATTATGACTAGCCCAACCCAGTTCTGGAATAACAAGAATGTTGCAAGACAGAGGTAGATCTTTCAGCAGAGTAATGTATGGAGGAGTGGGACTGCTCTTATCCCCTGACAAAGCTCCAAGCTTCACTCTGATGGAACGTCTTATTTAACCACAACAGCAAAGATGTGCATTTTAACTTCCCTTTAAAATAAAGTGGAAAGTGAAAGTTTCCTTAAGCAAATTACCAAAGAAGATATGTTCATGACAGACCACTAATATTTGAGCATTATTTTTCTTCAACAGCAGCTAACCAAAGGTCTGCTTTGCTGATGTTCAAGTCCTACTTTAGGTTTTTTTCCCCATATTCACACATATTCCATCCCTGGAGGGGTTCAAGGCCAGGCTGGATGGGGCTTTGAGCAACCTGCTCTGGTGGGAGGTGTCCCTGCCCAGGGCAGGGGATTGGAACTCAGTGATCTTTAAGGTCCCTTCCAACTCTAACCATTCTATGATTCTATAATACAGATCTTCACACATCTCACTTTCACTGCAGGATAGTCTCTGTGCTGGACCTAGCCAATATAAATAAAAACATAGAACCCATTTTCCAATTTTCCACAGTATCTGTGGGTACCAGCCAAGGCACCTCTTCCTGGGAGAAGGATTTTCCCACATTAGATGAGACTTAAGAAGGTCAGAAGTTTCCCCAGGAGCTCTTTTCTGTGAGACAAGGTACATAATCTTCTCATAGGAAAAATGAAAGGAACTTTGGAGCTTGCTAAGCCTCAACCTTTTCAGCTTTCAATGAAAGCTAAAAATCATTATTTCAAATTTGGGCTATGTGAAACAGTTAAGTTCATCACATACTTCTCTTGGTGTCTTGTCACTTAAAGAAGGAAGACCTCAAGAAAATCTTTTTACAGCATTTGTAAATCAAAAGGTTGGCCCTGAATTTGTCATAGGAAAGATAATTACAGGTGACCTCATTTTTCTGCGTGCTAGACACAGAATAGACATTATTTTTAATGTCATTTGTATTTTCCACTTGTTACAAACATTGTATGAAAATTTCATTATTTAATTCCTTGGTCAGTACTTCCAGCCTCCCTGCTTCAAGGACTTTCTCAGTTAATTTGATTTTTACTTTCTTTTGTCAAATCTAGAGCTTGCAGTTCATCTTTCTGAGTCTTCCTGAAGCAGAGATGAAAAGTCACATGAGGGGAAGGGATGCTGGTCAGTCAGATTTGGTTATTCTTCCTGAGTAGATCACACAACAAAAGGTGTTTCTTAATGCTTAGCTCAGAATGGGTTTCTAGATGTAAAATATTTTTTGCTATTATCACTTAGATGATTGTGATAATTTCTCAAAGGTGAAGGCTCTAACTTACCTTTGTAGCCTCCAAAATCAACTTATACAATGTCTGTCCTTATTCTAGTCAGATTCGATGGCTTGTGTCGAACATTGCCGTGTGCATAATCTGTAATATTGGCCATAAGGAATATATTACACAAGGTCTTTGATGTCTATACTGGCTTCCTTTTTGCCTCTGGGCATAACTCAGGATGTTCTTATTGATCTATAAAACCCTATATGCTTTGAGTCCCAGGCAATAAATTCTCTCCCCTTTATCTTCCATTATGACTCTTGAGATCAGCCGGAGCAAACTGACTCTACCTGAGTGTCTGGAGAGGTGGAATGCTCAACAGGAAGGGCCCAGGAAGGAGACTGCATTTCCCTGCTCCCAAGGATCCACATGAGCTCCACTCTGCTGCTTGGGATGGTGTAAAGGCCATGATTTAATCAGATCTTTGAAAGGTGATGGTGGGAAAGGCACAGGGAAGAAATCCATTAACCAGATTCATTTAAATGTTTGTACACAGGGATGAAGCTTTACATTTAACTACAGGCTTTTTTTAACCTAACTGCTTCTCCTATCTTAACAGCCTTGCTTCAGAGTGAACCTAAGCACAGTAGTAAAGCCATCCATCACTCTTCAGAGAGAATGGTATCCAGGGTTATCCCACACCTTAAATCTAGCTTTCTCCATTTTCTGTAATGAAAAAACCCACACTTCTCTCAATGGATGCAGAATAATACAAGGCACATGTTCGGTAAAGATTCCCCCAGAGAGAATTCCCTTCTTCATGGTCATTTATAAGTCTGTCAGGCTCCCATCCACCGTGTTTCTTAGACACTATAATGATGTCCAAAAGGCAGAGTTTTGTGTGGAGTGCACACACCTGTCTAGCAGCACAAAATAGCCACAGGGAATAGAAGGGTATGCTCTGACAAGTACAAATGACTGCCAGAGAGCCTTGTCTTTGCAACCCACATGATCACTGAACATACACAAAACAAGAAGGAATTCCCACTTTTTCATAAAACTTGGGCCTGCCCGGTTTTAATAATGACTGGGAAAAGCCAGCTTTAAAATGAAGGCTGCACGGAAAGAAAGCTTCAAAATTCAGTTGTATATTTTTATTGTTAGTCCCAAAGAGAAGACCATTATGGGCATTGTTCTTCTGACTTGTTTCCAAAGGCAGCTACTTTGAGAATAAGTACAGGCTCAGATAAATGGCTGCAAAAAAGAGACTGACATTTATTACTTTGCACCTTAAAACAGAAATGACTGTCAGGCTATTTTCTGTTAAGCAATAAGCATATTAGTAACATACTTCAAAGCAGCATAAAATATGATTTGGAGCGTGATAAGAGAACTCGCCTGAAAGTGAGGTAAAATTGTAATAAATGCAACTGTTGAGAACTTGTAAGCTGTTGTGCAACAAGTCAGCATAGTTTTAAAGCTCATACAGAGAACATCTTGGAGAACCAAGATCCCCCCCGCTGCAAATTCTCAAACCAAAGATTTTTTGAATACTGAGGTTTTTCTGTACTAAATGGTACTTTTTAATTTTCTCAGCAAATTACATTTGAGAGATTCAATGGAAAACATAAGATATAGTCTCATTAATAAGAATGACTAATTAGTTCTGATTTATGTCTTCTTTGTCTCCCTAAGATTTTGTATTACAATTTTATTTTTTTCCACTTGCTGTTAGACTTTATGTAGACAGAATAATTTAGGTCAGGCTGTGGCTTCAAAGGAGGCAATTTATCACTTTTATCAAAAAAGGCATTAAATACAGAACTGAAAAAGGGGAAATGTTTATTTTGAAATTCTAGGAAAATTTACAGTGGAGTGAAGAAATGTTGCCACCTTTCCTTGAGCATTTACAGTAAGATTTTAAGACAAGATTGAAGACAGTGTGGGTTATTATTATCTAAAATACATTTTATTACTTTCTGCATATATTGGAGAAGAAAGAAAAACAAAACAGGGGTTTACAAATGAAAAAAAAAGAGAATAGCAGCTTGGTTATTTGGGGTAACTTTTTGGAAACTCTTAGGTGTCACTGAAATGCAGCACTTATATTTTAAAGAGATTTAGAGCAATAAAGCAGAATTTTTTAATATCCATAGACACTGAAGTCAACTGGACTTCGGCATCCACATACTTTCTAAAGTGTTGCCCCGAGGAGTGAAAGTCCTATTGATTTTCAGTGAACCAGTTGCTTAAATGCTTTTGAAAATTTTACCCTCAGGTTAAAATTCTGAAACTCCTACTCAATGTTAAGCAGGCAAAGTCCCATCAACATGCCCCAGTTGCAAATAAAATAGAAAACTGAGTTAAGGTTTTGAAGTCTGTCTTGTTTCTTTACATGTAATTAACTGAACTCTTAATATATCACTACGTTTCAGTAAACTGCTTTGTGTTTCTAATTACGTGGTCTGAAATGATTACAGTGTATTTTAAAAATGCACACTCTACAACAAACCAGCTAAGAAAATCTGGCATAGTTTCAGGATTTCCTAGGCAAACACTTGCCAAACCTGTTGTTAGATCCAAAGTCGTAATTTAAAAACAAGCCTACAAGGTATCTGGAAGAAGATCCCTCTTTCCTTCCTTCTGCTCCATCTCCCACTCCCTTACAAGGAAATCTCTTCACCTTATCAAATCAGAGCAGTTATTGACATTTCTGTCTTGGTAAGAAACCTGTCCCTGCTACCTTCAGATTTTGGATTTGGCTAGTGCATATTCTTGATAAAGAAAAAAGTTGTCTTCACCAAGAATGTTAGTGTCCAAATGCTTCAATCAGATAAACGTGCACAACTCCCTACTGAAATTAAGGAAGTACCTGAGGGCAAAACCTGTCCCCAAATTAGAATTTTAATAATTGTAGTACTGTATAATCCTTTCCCTGCCAAGAGACAGGAATGGCCCATCCTGTACAACAAATCCACAGACTTAACACGCACTCGGTATTGGGGTTTCACTTACAACTTATGAACCAGAATGTAGTTGAGCTAAGTGTGTACAACTTTTTTATTATTAAAATGAATCCATTCAATATTACAGTGCATTTGTACAGTACTGAAAATCTCTTATTTGCACATGTAGGATCTGCTGTAATCCAGCAAATATTGCCACGTTATCAATCCAAACACAATTTTAAACACTGGAGACCTTAATTAAAATGGAGATCTGTCTCAGAGAATTTATAAGAACAACATTTCACGTGTTAGTTTTTACTCTCTGCTGTTGATATTTCTTTCCTTCCTGAGGTTAGTTTCTGTCACCTAGTTCTTTTTTAAGTCCCAAACTTTTTCATGCAATCAATGAATGAGCCAGGCCTAATGGAATTAAGACACAGAACCAAGTGTCACCTGCCTACGCAGACACTAAAGCCCATTCCACACTTTCTTTCCAGCAATTTTAATTACCTTGAATTCACAAGTGAAAGAAAATGTAACCGAAAGAGCTGATAGATCCCTGCCAATTGAAGATCTCCTCACTGGAATGTTCTTTTAAAACAGTAAGATTCCATTTTTATTGAACTAATATTTAGTAAAACTTACTATGACTACAGTACAGCTCTGACTAATGAAGTGGCAAAATGCACACTGACAGTCAGGTTTCCAAAATCCTATGGCTAAGTGCTGAACAGGTTTTTTTAGGTGTTTTCACAGTGAGAACGTTTTTGTTGTTGCTGTTGAAACACGTACACAAATACAATTCACACAAACACATGGCTAAGAGTGTGGAAGATGCTACTGCCATAAAGCTGAGAGGTAGGAATGACTACTCAATACATTCCACCCATTCTCCAGGTTGCATGTAAAATTTAATATCAAAACACTTCAGGGAAGAACAAAGAATGGAAATTCTTTGCAGCAGTAGGTGTCAAGATTTCAAAATCTTTTCTTCCATCCAATTCAGAAAAAAATCCCCACATTTTGTGACTACTTACAGAAGAAATTTCAGAAAAAAAAAGAAAATCTAACCAGATGTTACTGCTCAGTTTTGATTTTTTCTTTGATTAATCTTGGCTTTTAATAATGAAAGTTCAACAGCAGCAGGATAATCCCCGCCTTAAGCATGACATTGGGTTTTAAAGGATTCTTTTCTCTTATCTAATCTTAGAATTCTCTCAGTATACCTTTATGGTAATAAACAAATATTAGCTGTACTCGCTTTATCACAGAGTTTTAGCAAAACCATCCTCTCGCCTCAAGTGCCGTGGGATTTCAGTCTTCAGCTAATGCTCTGTATATCTATATAATCACAACAAATTAGCATTTAGAATTAAAATGTAGTTAAAGTAATACGGCTACAAAACACCAACGAGGCTGCTGCTGTCAGTAGAGATGATGAGCAACAATGAGTTTAAAATGACTACTTCTCCAAAGATTAAATTTTGTCCATACTGTTCATAACTGACCATAACAGTAGTTCTTGTCACTACTGCACCTGACATCAGCATCCGGAAGCTTAATAGGCTCCATAATGAACATGTGTTATCCCATATTCAAAACCTTGTCAATGTTTCATAGAATCATAGAACGGTTAGAGTTGGAAGGGACCCTAAAGATCATCCAGTTCCAACCCCCTGCCCTGGGCTTTCACCAGACCATCTCTCCTGTAGCCCCCTTTAAGTACTGAAATGCCACTATAAGGTCTCCCTTCTCTTCTCCAGGCTGAACAACCCCAACTCTCTCAGCCTGTCCTCATAGGAGAGGTGCTCCAGCCCTCTGATCATCTTCCTGGCCCTTCTCTGGAGCCATTCCAACAGGTCCATGTCCTTCCTATGTTGGGGGCCCCAGAACTGCCTGCAGCATTCCAGATGGGATCTCACCAGGGTGAGACCACACTGCTGGCCACGCTTCTTCTGATGCAGCCCAGGATACGGTTTGCTTTCTGGGCCAACCAGAGTTGGCATGGACCATTTATGTCTGTAATCTTCAGGCGGTGAAGACATTTTCCAATGCAAAACATGATTGTTGTGAGAGAGATTTATTTTAGGACATCAATCTTAAGTTTATTTGGAATTACAAGCTGGTTTAGATGACATGTAAACAGTATTCAAGAAAGGAAATGTCAGAACATTCTGTTTGTTCAATTGGCCTTTCTGCAATTCTTCAAAGCTTTTCACAGGGTTGCTTTTCTAAAATGTATCCTAACATGGAAACGTTATACAAATAAAGCTTTCATAACTGTCAACATCTGAATTTGTTTTTCAGGAGGAATATTTCCAGTAAATTTTCAGTCTGAGGAAAAAAAAGAATAGTGTCCTCCGTTCTGGTAGTTTTCATCTAAAATGTAGCTTTCATCTCACACACTCATGCCCACCTGTATAGAACAACAAAACAGTTTTTACTGTAAATGGAAAATCCTGCAGGTGAAAATCCCTAGCATGATTCTTCCATTATGGTAACCATATTGGTCTCCTGTAAGTCCATTAGATGCATGTTTCCTTTTTAAGTAAGCCAGTAAAAGATGGTGGTTTGTTATGTGCATCTGACCTGCATAATTTTTGGTTTTCTCTTGACTTGCTACCATTGCTACCTCTTGAGAGGGTGGCATCATGACATATCGCCTTCCAGAATTTTGCATCACAGAATGCTCATTTCCATCCATTTGTTGGGAATTCACATCCCATACTGATTCCCTCCTTTACTTCTTCAGTTGCAAACTCTGGCAAGCTGTTGGAGCACAAGAGGTGTGATCCTGGGGTGCATCAAGAAGAGCGTGGCCAGCAGGTTGAGGGAGGTCAGCTTGTCCCTCTACTCTGCCCTGGTGAGGTCCAGTCTGGAGCACTGTGTCCAGTTCTGGGCTCCCCAGTTCGAGAAGGACAGGGAACTGCTGGAGAGGATACAGCAGAGGGCTACAAAGATGATGAAGGGCCTGGAGCATCTCTCCTATGAGGAAAGGCTGAGGGTCTTGGGTCTTTTTAGTCTTGAGAAGAGAAGGCTTAGGGGAGACCTAATTAATGCTTACAAATACTTAAAGGGAGGGTGTCAGGAGGACAGGGCTGGTCTTTTTTCAGTAGTGCCCAGTGACAGGACAAGAGGAAATGGGCACAAACTTGAGTATAAGAAGTTCCACCTAAACACGAGAAGGGACTTCTTTACTATAAGAGTGGTAGAGCCCTGGAACAGGCTGCCCAAAGAGGTGGTTCAGTCTCCTTCTCTGGAGACATTCAAAATCTGCCTGAACGAGTTCCTGTGCAACCTGCTCTGGGGAGACCCACTCTGGCAGGGGGGTTGGACTAGATGATCTCCAGAGGTCCCTTCCAACCCCATATGATTCTATAAGGACTGCTTGGCATTTCCATCTTTGTCCACCTGGTTCCTCTGCGCAGAAAGTACCCTTAGCAACCAACAGAGGTGACAGAGTATGGGGAGGGTATCTCTCCTGAGATTTTTTTTTTCATAGTTGAAGCTTCAAGAGAGAAAAAGTATTTGAGATACTTGTTAAAGCTGCATCCTTGCACAATGTCACAAAGAGCTAGTAGATCATACAGGCCCAGGAGGCAGTTTAGGGACACATTTTATAACATCAATATTCTGTTAACTACTAGGTGGCAATGCATTTCATATTAATTTATGTAAAAAACGAGTGGAAAAGAATTTCAGCAGTTTCTATGACAGATTAATTTATCTGTTGCTGTACAGCTCCTTAAAATAGTGCAAGAACCATATCTTTGAAGGCTATAACCAGTTTTACATCTGCTTCTTGCATGAACAGTACCCCATTTACATATGTAGAATGTTATAAATTGTGCATAGAATAGATATTTTGTGCTCCTTCTAAAATATAAAATAGAGAACATGAAGAATAAAATATTTTATTCTGGGCAGCCTAATACATAACTCTTGTCAACACTCGGTATTATCATAAGGTCTGTTAAAAAAGCACTAAAACTGAACTACTGGAACTAATTTACTCAATAGGACTTTATTGGCTTTTTCTGTTCTTAAGTGAAGTGAGGAAAGGGGTTATTTTATTACTATTCATTTAGTCACCAAGTATAAACAAAAATGAATGGATATAATCGTTACTAAAGACAGAGGTATATATGGACATGAAAGACTTCATTTTCTTTTACATTCCAGAAAACACTTATTGTCATGAATAATCTATTTCAGATAGATTATTAGTTTTAAAAAGTGCCAGAAGGAAGCACTAGGCCTGCTTTTTGCTGTAGCATTAACTTTCTTTAAGGATTCAATTCAAACCTTGCTGAAGCCAATAGAAATCTTTCAGCTGTCTTAAAGGGAGTTGGGTCTAGAGCTTCCACGCCGTAAAACCATCCCTGAGAGACCAGCTGGCAGCGTTCCGATAATCCCCGTTCATAGCGTGCACATTAAATTAACTTAAAACATGTGTCCAGTAGGTGGCATATGAGGTCTCATGGTCTGAAACGTAAATAAAGCCATGGCATGTCACCACCAACGCGGGGAAATGGTATTTCAACCCGTTAGGTCTAAAAGGCCAATAGGAACTATAACCGTCTACACACAGCGAGCAGTGCGCTCTCTTTTTGTTAGCTTTTATTTCATCAGCATTATTAGATTCACATTTCCATGTCGAAAAGAGCTCGTCATATTTATGAACAGCTTGGTTATAAAATACTTGATTTATCCAGCTTGTTAAAAATAATTTGCATTTTTCATTTTTTCCATTACTTAATATTTATTACTAATGTCGGAACACTCACGCTTAGCATGTGGTGGTGGTCCTTCCCAAGTCCCCATTCCAAACATCTGAGAGAGGACTTTTTCTCATTCTTCCTGACAGAAGCTTAGTCTGCTGCTGTAAGAAACCTGGGATTGTCCTTAAAGGGAGGCTTGGGAATCCCCCATTCCCCTTCAAATCCTCTTTGTGTCACTGACTGTTCTCTATTTTGATACAATAGGTAGTGAAACAATGACCTCATACCACATGACCAGTGGTTTGGGAAACTACAATACCTGAAAGAACTTCAAAATATCTTAATTATCCCCCACACAAAGATTAAAGGAAGGAAGAGAGTCCCAGGAATAGAGAGGCTGCTTAATGTAATCATACTTCAGGATTACTCTTGGTTATTAAGGTCCTTTTTGGCTAGGGATGTTGCAGAGGATTGAAGTCACTCATTGTTTGCTTTATTACCTTCAGCAAAACATCTGAGGAGCAGGAACACTGAGTCTGCTCCCCAAATCTAGCCTTCAGCTTTGTGGTGCACATAATCTTTGCATGGCAAAAGTTCAGGCTGTATCCTGAACCCTAATAGGTTTGGGCTCCAGCTTCAAAAGTTGGCGGCGTACTTGGAAATATCTCCTTAATCTAATCTCATGATTTGGAGGGGCATTACAGTGATGTTTTATGTCTAGGATTTGCATCTATACTGTCAAGCATGCGTGGATCTCAGAATATTCTCAAGACCTAACAAATCACACCACAAAAAAAATCCCTTAAACTAATACCGTGAGCGCCAGGAGGTGGAAGAACTCTCGCTCTGCTCAGATGATACTCGGTGGCTTTGCGTGGGCCAAGCTTTTGTCCGGGCAGTTTGCTTGGCCTGCAGCCAGGCAAAAATCAATCCTAGGAATGGTTCATCAGCTACTTCTGGGAGGTTGGGGTTTGGTCGTTGGGGTTTTTTTGTTGGTTTTTTTTTTTTTTTTTATAACAGTGTAGATTATTTAAAACCGAGCTGCGAGTGGGCTACGTACAGAAGTATTGATGGAAAATTTGGGGGACGTGCGCATGTGTGCAGTCAAACCTCCTTCTCAGTTTGTAGTCTAGACGTGGCCTTATGGCTTGGATTTGGAAATACTGAACCTCCCAGAGATGAAAGTGGGGTTTAATACCCTCAGGCAAATGGGTTGGAATGTGGAGAAAACCTAATAACGCAGGTTTACTTTAAAGTCTGCAGTATGACTGTGGTCAATCCTGCTCTTTTAAATGGGGAGGGGGGAATTTCATCTCATCAAAATTTGGCAGGTACAATTCAAGATAAATAGTTTGACTCTCTAGTGACTGTGGTTTGGAAACAAAATTAAGCTTCTAATAAATTTCTGTAAATTTTCTTTCCGAATGTTCTGTTAAACACAACTTCTCTCTTGGAGGCAGCTGTAATAATACAATATTTTACATTTTATAAAGTGCCTTTCATCCTGAAAATTCCCTACAGACTTTGCAAACTGCATTCATTCAAAATCACCTAAATGTGACTAAACTGCATGGGGAGCAACAACCAGACATGGAGGCACAACACATACTTTGAATCATGGAATTTTTGGCTAGAACCACTAGACTAAAATTCTAACACTATCGAAAGAATAATGCTGCCTTTAAATTTATTTTTTTTTTAATTTTTTTAAATCTACATGAAATGGCCAGGCCCCTGGTTTTTCAAAATAATCAGTTGATTGTAAACTTTACTAGCCCACCAAGTATCTGGGAAGGTAGAAACGGTGAAATATTTGGTTGGGGCTGGAATAGTAGTAGCCAAGGTGTCTTAAAAATAATGCTTCAAGCATTAAGCTTTCCCTGCCAGATTTATCTGGGTGTCAGTTCCAGCTCTCTGGGTTTTGCATGCAGATGAGACAGTTGTCAGGTCAAACAAAAGCACTTTTCCTACAGGAAGGGGATGAACTGAATGTTACTAGCAATCTTTTGCCAGACTGGTATGCTCTGTTAAAAAAAAGAAAATACTAAATGCAGCAGTAATTTAGAAGGAAAAAAAAAAAAAGAGAAGTACTGCATGCAAGCAACTAGTGCAAGTAAGAGTATTAGGTGAATGTACACGTTAAGGTCATGAGCTTTTTCGTTACAGTGGAAATAAAATGGAGAATATAGCGAGTGCTTATTTTGTTACCTTACAAAACTGTCATATAGCATTATATTTTGGCATCAAGTGTGTTGAAAGATCCAAAAATGCTGGATACAAGTTAGAACTCAGATGTCTCCTTCTTTAGGAGAGAGAACTCTCTTGGACTTCAACCGAGTTGTACATAAGTGAGGGAGGGTCAAGCCTGCTGAAGAGTAGCTGCACCATTCACTGAAATGTTAGTTAAGACTAGAAGATTAATGGACTTAGTTTGTGCTGTTAGAAATCTTAAATTAAATTGAAGCTGCCCTTTTTGTACATTAAGACAACAAAATAATAAATGTATTTCACCAGAAGAAATGGATGACACCAATTCTTGTTTTATGTACTCTCTGCTACCTCACTCCTGCCAAGGGGCCAGCCTCTATCCAACATTTTCAGTAAATTATCAATTAAACACTTATGGACAAAGCACAATTCATATGGTACAGATAACAAACATGTATATAAAACATTTTCAAATGTACATTTTCTTTTTCCCTTTCTAATTGTAAATTATAATCTACATACTTTCCACTTCTTTGTATGAGTTTTTGGAAGAATTCTGTTAAAACTGGACCATTTTAATTTTAAAAGAAAGTAATGATAACAATTGATGTTGTTTCTTGGGACCTATTGTTCATTAAAATTGTTTTTTTTTCTTTTCCACACACAGTCTACTGGCCAAGTTGTGTGTTATTCTGTGCCACAGGCTGTAAAGTCTTTTATACAGTATTTCTTTGTTTCAAGGATAGCTGTTTAGAGAAAAACAGAAGGAAAATAGTCTATTTCTTTTGAAGTGTGTGGAATGCAAATTTTTCTTGTTTCTGAGATTGTATTTGCAGGAGAAACATAAAAAAAGGAAAAGTTATTCTGGCTGCAGTCTTGAAAAGAGCCAAAGAAAATAAGCTGTCTGCTTCAGTTGGTTCACCAGGAAGGTTTCCATCAGCTTTACATTCGCCTGAAAAAGCTGCTAAAGCAAGGCATTATTTTTCATTACAGCCCAAGAATAAGAGACTCTGAAGCCACAAAGTATTAGGCAAATTATTAATTCTAAAGGCTACAAATATGTCAAAATATTTGACGAATGCATAGAAAGTATTTAAGTGTTATTTGTTACTGTTTTTAAATGGAAGGGTGAACAAAGCATGGAACCAATTTTACTGCATTTCCCAAAGCTTTTACTTTTTTAATATTGTAAGGGCAAGGGAGATTGCTAGATGATTAGATACAATGCATCCAGGTGCTTTGGTTCTGAACTTCATAATCTGTATTTGACTGAAGACTGTGTTTCAGAAAGTCACTGAGATGGGATGGGAGACTTCAGCAGATGCAGAATCCATATCCCCTGCCAATTTGGACATTCACCCATGCAATTAAGAATGTATGTTTTATCTGTAGTCTGAAGGTTTGGGCTTTCATTTTCTGGCCACAGAAAGATTTCTCATCTATAATACGACCAGGTACTTTCCCTTGTAAAGGTGCAGCACATTAGGTTTCAGTAATCTCTAAGTCTTTTATTTCTCGTTCATTTATCACTCTTCAGTCTCTCAGACAGCTACCAAGCTACTCAGCTGAACACAAAAGAGTTATTTTTGTCTCTAAGAATATGGTATGAGGCCTACTCTGCATGGAGCACAAAACTTCAAGTCCTTCATGACAAAAATCTAATTTAAGAATATGCTGTCAAATATCGAAGTGAAGAATACCTCAATAATACCAGTGATGTGTGTCCCCACCTTTTACAAGCTTTGCTTCATCATGCAAATAGATACTGCAGGAAAATTAATTGGTTGAGGGGCACCCCCTTCACCCATTTTTTTGAAATATAAAGATCATATAACGAGAAGGGTGACTGTTTCAGACCGGTTGATGTTTTTGCATTGGATGCTGACCATTTCTACCTCTGTGCAGGCCAATTAGGCACTCTCTCGAGAAACCTCTCACAGTAGAAATTCCAGAATCATTAGACTGATTTCACTGAAATATACTGGTTAATGAGTAAGTAACACAGATACTGTCTTTGCTTCTAAAGCCAGATACAAATCAGGAGGTTGGTGCCTTCATGAACCAGAAACTAATGTGTTCCTAGGACCTGTGGGATGAAGGTTGGTGTCATTTGATGTGAACTGGGGGCAAGCTTACGTGTTCAGGCGAGTATTATGGTTTCAGACCAAAATTTCCATCCCCTAGAGGTATATATTTCTTCTGTATTTCATCAGGGCAAACTCCACCATTTGCAGAAGGCCTTAGCAATTACACTGATGCCCCACATACCAGCAGAGTGCTACAGTCCAGGTGCATACCAAGGAATAAAGGCAGTGAATGCTGACATTTTAAAACACTTAAGGATATATATAGTTGCTCCTCGTGTTTCATATGTGCTGTAGAAGTAAATGAGAGGGGGTAACAAAAAAACTTTTATTAATAAACAAGGATTAAATACAAAGATTGGAAATCGATTAGAAAATTGGAGACAGTATATAGGGAATAAAAAGATGGAGTATACTACAAATAGAGTTCCAAATAGCTGCACGTCATTACTAATCTCTTCTATATCAAATTAAGAGCTCTACCACAACCACTTCATAGAAATCTATGATTTAAAGCCAAAAGAAACCCAAGTTCTTCAGTTTTTTTGCTTTTTGTGTAACTGTTGCTTATTTGTCATTCCAGGCCAGTTCTCCACATAGGAAGGTCACTCCCCACAAATCATGCTGCTTGAGAAGTGACTGCAGGATGGATGAAGCCAAGGCACAGAGCAGGAAGAGGCCATGAAGCAGTAAAGCTACCTCCTGCACCATGGTAGCACCAAAATCTTCCTCCTCATCCAAAGCAGATGCTGGAAAGAGCACCAGGAAAAGAAATGTTGATGCTTTTCAAAGTTCACTGAATCACAGCTGTGAGCATGGGACCTATATGGTATGAGGTCAACTTTCTTTGCCCTTGATTATGTATCTACTTGTCCAACGCAGAAATTGCCTGCTGGCAACAGTTCTCATCCTGCAGAGGAAAGAGGAAACAGCAGGGGAGAATATCTTGGCAAGAGCAGTAGCAAAGGTGAGGGAAAAAGTTTACAAACCTGTGTGAGTTCTATTAAAATGTTGATCACTGCAGTTCTTACCAATTCAGCAGATATTGTGGGGCGCTTAGTACAACTGAGAATCAGACCATTAATTTAAGAGCTAGTTTT
This sequence comes from Scolopax mira, assembly GCA_004320125.1. Taxonomy (NCBI): domain Eukaryota; kingdom Metazoa; phylum Chordata; class Aves; order Charadriiformes; family Scolopacidae; genus Scolopax; species Scolopax mira. Next base: position 133,069 of record BJBW01006202.1, read on the forward strand.
AGACTTCTAAATTTGAAAAAGTATTTGAAATTTTGAGTTAAATATTGAGAATTTATGAAGCATTTTGTACAGATGGTAATATAGCCCATTGCCATGAGCTGTTTCCCTTTAGTCAACAGATGCATAATGAACCACACACTAGAAGAACTGCAGATTCTATTTTTTATTTTCTATTTGTTTTTTTCCTGTCTTCCTATTCTACTAGGAGAGAATTTAAAGTGATATTGTATACTTTTGTAAATACAGAACGAAATTCCACTTTAATGCACACCTGTAGCCCTATTCAGTAAATTCTGTGAGATTTTTTTTAGTCTCTCACATATCCTTTCCCTGTTGTTACTACAGACTCCGTAGGGACCATAAAGATTCACCAGAATTCTCCATTGTAAGATCTTCTTTTTGTGTTGGCTTTTGTGCTGGCAGGAGATAAACCATCTCCTTCACTTCTGGGACACAGATGGGTATGGGCAACATTCTTCCTCTACTGAGTCATTAATCAAAAGGATCTATTTTTCCACATTTTAGTGGCCTCCCTTTTTCAAAATTTGGTCATTGAATAGACTGCTGAATATTTTCTGTCTATATAAGCCCAACTTTTTCCTAAACCAGCTTGGATTGATTAGCTTAGTGTCAATATTCTCTAAACCATGCAGTTTTTCTACACTTGTAATAAAATATGGACACTTGAGAGCTTCCTACCTCCATGGCTCATTGAAAGAAGAAAATGGGCAATATGTAATGCAGTGCTGAAGAGCACCGTTTACCATTATTTTTTCCAGATCTGGCATTTTGATAAAATTTACAATTTTTCCTTGTGCATTCAAATATTGAGAAATATCTGCGAGTTTCCAAAACCCAGCGTTGGTATCTGTGAAATAGATGTAGAGCCATCCCTCCTTTCAGGCAGCTCCAAAAGGATATGTTGTGGGACACCATCTGGTGGATAAATGTAGTTAAAGCAAATACTTATATTTGCAAACAAGTTCTTATTTTTGTTCATATTATGAAGTACCTCAGGTACCTTACAGTTCCCATAGCCTTATCTAGTCTCATGCTAGAGGAAGAAGTACTCTGATGCAAGCCCTTTTCAAGCATGGCTTCTTCTAGGTAACCCAGACTATGAAAGACATTTGTGCTTAAAGTACTGATATGTAACTAATTTTGAATGTTGATGATACACATGGATGAATTTCACCATTAGAATTTCAGCATATGCTTCTACAGTATATACCATGCTTTTAATCACATCAAGCATGGGAACTAGGTTGCTTTCGGATGAGATCAAACTAGGAGATATGGTCCAAAAGCACACCTGATGTTGTCCAGCCAGGCTAGAAATGCCCCTAAGGAAACCTTTCTGAATGTATGGTGTGCATGTTACAGCAGCTTCCAGTACCTGAAGGGGGCTACAGGAGAGATGGGGAG
>BJBW01006205.1:0-42857 GCA_004320125.1 Scolopax mira
AATGTAGGTAACAGAACTTGCCACTATGTAAGTAGAGAACTGTGAAATGATTACTGTGTAGTATTCCACCAATTATTGTTACCTGCAAAATCTCAATGATCTTCAATTTGGTGTCCATTACGATCACATCTTCACTGTCTGAGCTGCTGGCTTGCTTGCTTGGGTGAATACTTGGCTGTACATCAGGGGCACTGATTGGAAATATAGATCCTCTGCTCAGCACCATTTGGGTCATCATCTCTCCTACACCATGGATGGTCCTCATGACATTGTTTCCTATGCATTAAAAAAAACCATGTATGTATTTGTCATGATGGCTTGCAAAGCTATGAATAACACATGTCAAACCCCTTCACAGTCTTAACAGGCATATTGAAAAACAAGTCCTTAATTCCTGATCAAAACTCAGGAGAAAGAATTCATTCAAATTACCCAATGATTTAGGGTAATTTTCTACACTGAGTTTCCAAGACATCTTACAGGTCAACAGATGAAAAAGATGTCAAAATATTACCACAGCTCTGTTAACGTGTTTAAGGAATCATAAAAAGTAGAGCAAAAGAAACCTTAGTGTTTCACCTCAGCCATTTCCTTTGTCTGAAGGCATATTATCTACATCTAAGGCCATTTCTAAAAGACGTTTAACCTGTTTTCAAGAATATTTAAACATTATATCCCATATTATACAGCGTGCCTAGGCCAGTGATTCCAGTACTTGACTATGTTTATTGTGAGAAAACTTTTATTGGTATTTCATTTGTATCATCAATAGTGCAATTTATGACTTTGGTTTGTAGACACGTTTTCCACACTTACTCTCACTGATGTCTTTGCCATGATGACTGGACATAACATATATGCTTTTGGCACTGCAGAAGCTGGAAGGAGACTATCCAAGTATCTTTTATTTCACGTTAAGAGAGAATAAAGATTTGAGACCGTGCAAGACTGATCAATCTCTGTATGCAGTCCAAATGAAAGGCCACAAACCAAAGCCAACCCATCTCCCTTCAAAAAAGGAGAACGGCAGGCCCTGAAGGTCAAACTAGTACCCGTAATCACAGTGCCTTTCATAAGGGGGAAAAAAATTACCTTACACTTGTGGCAAAAAACTTTAACCAGTCTAGTTGCAATGGTACCTATTACTTACGCTAATTCAGCAAAATCTACAAAGAAATACCATCTGTTCCCATAAATTATACTGGTCTTTCTTTGTAGTGACTTTTGATATGAAAAGCATTTCAGTGAAGCAATGGCTATCTTCTTCCAAAGGTGGGGATAAGAAAGAACAAGTACCATGCTACCTACCTACATGAATTCGTTTCCTTTCTCGCAAAGTAAAGATCTGAAGGAAGGAAGGAAAGGAAGGGAACAGTAGCATCTCTTTGCAGAAAGGGTGCCAAGACCTAGACTACACCAAAGCCAACAAGAGAATGGAACAAACGTAGCTTTGCTGAGGTAAGCCTGAATAGTTCTTGTGTGTCTTTTAGTACACTTTAATGACCATGCAACTGCCAGGTTTTACTCACACCGAAGAGACCCTCTTCCCAGATGATCTGCTGTAAAAAGCCAAAGCTATTTTTCATTTTGTTAGCAATATCCTCCTCTTATGCCCTTCTTTCTTCAATCCATAGAGCTCAAGTACTGCATGCAGGGGAAGAGGATGCCTTCAGCCCTGACTTCAAAAGGAAAACATACAAAGAATTTGCTTTTTCAAAGTGAATGAGCCAGATTAGTGTCATGTTTGAGTTCTGATTCGCGATCCAGTCTGGTGTGCAATTACTCTGAATTGGTCATTTGAAAACAATTTCTGAAATACTTCGAGTCCTTACAAAGTAGGGGGAAAACGTGTTTCTGACTTTGCATGATGTTAGGAAAAAAAGCTTGTAGTCAAACTTCAGGTCAGTTGGTGGTTTAGTCTCAGAGGACAACTAAGAATCCCAGCCACTCTGTACCTTCTCCTCTGTGAGGGGGGAGTTTCTGTCAATAACAGCAGTGAGATAAGGTGTTATGGGTAAACCCATCTCAGAAAACTTTTTAACAAACTGCCTGATACTGACTATTATTTTCAATTACCTCAGAGCAAGCTTGGGAAAAACATTCCCGGGGTGAAAATAATACAGCAACTGGAGCGATTCAGCATTCTTTTCAGGAAAGATATTTTAACAACGGTGTTTTGTAGTGTGATGAGATGTGACCATCTCTTAGCAGTAGAAGGAAGTATTAGATTCACTCATGGCCATGAAGTAAACGGCTGCATCTCAACACTGGGGGGAGTTGCTCTATTCTGTGAAGGAAGCCAGGAGGAGCAATCATGTACATAAAGAATGGGCAATAGCTTCTCCTCCAAAAGATCCCCCAATAATCAGGAGCTCAGTGTTACCTGTCCAGCCTTGGAAGTCTAAACCATGCTAAGCATGGACTTAAACCTGCCACTCACACACACCAGAGGCCAGCAGCAGTCTTGCTCATGAGGTTTTTTTCTTCTTGCTATGCTTATGTGTTCTCTTGGCTTTAATACAGTTACCTCAGCAGGAAAGGGTATGAGTCTCTGACATAAGGCATGCAGAAAGGTTATTGCAGCTTAAAAAGTGACTGGCTGCATGTCAGCTAAGCCTGCAACAATGCAAGCCAGAATACACTGGCTCAATAAAAAGACATAAGTTCTTAGTACACATGCACATATTGACTAAAATAACAGAGCTCTGATCTTAGTTACAGCTCCAAAGTGCTTCCTGAATACTAATACCCAAGGAAAAATTAACTAACTGCCTCAGCTAGTTAACTGAGCTAAATCAGGAGAGATAGCAAGTGTGTTATCCCTGATTACTATTGTGTGCACTTTGCTAGAGAAAAGTATAGAGAAGCCTGAGCTGTGGCTTCATACGGTGCTGCCACCCCTAACCTGCTGACCTCTATCTTTTGTTGTCTTCTTTGAGGTCAAGGTATTAACATTTCTATATGGCTGAGAAGCGGGGCTGGGAGAGAACGGTCATTGCAAAGTGCCAGTGTGTACAACCAACCAGTGCTCTCACCACCAAACCACTGCAAAAGTGCGCAGAGCTGTGACTGACAGCAGAGAAAAAGAACACAAGGCAATCTCCAAGAATCTTCTTCAATTTTTCTAATTTTCCCTTCCTCTCCCCAATTCTTCCCCTCTGCTCCTCCCTCTGCTAAGACAAGTCAGACGCCAAGAACCTTTCGTACGCAGTGGTCCCATTGGAAATGTCTCCTATTGAATGCATGGTCTCCCAGGATTAGCAATCACTGCATGCACAAGTGGTAATTTAAAGGAGCTGCAGACTGACAGGCACTGCAAGAAGAGAATGCTTGTCATGTTTTGAAAAGACAACTGTGCACCTCCTCTTCATTACTTTTTATTACAGCGATCACAACTTCCTAATGAATATCAGTTTCTGTCACAAAACTGCAGCACGTAATCTCATACGATTTGGCACAATTGACAACACAGTGGCCCCTCTGAGAAGAAAGGCTTTTCAGAGGAGTCAGTTATGGGAAAGAAGTAACAACCACCCAAGTAATTGAAACAGTGGATAATTTGACGCTTCATTTTCTCCATAAACATATTTTCTTGATAGGTCATTTACTGATTGCAAAAATTCTAAAAGCAGAAAATAAAAGTAAACAACAATCTGCTATGTAATACATTACGGATGGTAAGTGACAAAATACCATATTCAGAAAGAAAAACAACTGTCAAAGACAGCTGGCAATTCATGCCTTTCCCCCAAATTGTTCCTAGCCAATTGCTATGCGTGTCCTCAGTTTGCTCTCCAGTAGCCACAGGTAAAATACCATTTCAGGTATTTCACAACCAGTGCAGAGAACTGTGTGGTAGCTGAATGTGAATACGCAATGGACAGACTCCAAAGGTGGGCAAGAAACCCCTACAGCAAGCGGCCCTCTTCTCCACAGATATTCCCAAGACACCAGGGAACTGACTGGCAGCCTTGTTTATTTAAAAATTAACTCTATACACCTGATCTATCCCTTAGTTGCCAGAGGGACAGAGTCTGCTCTTACTAACATTAGTGTTCAGTCTTTCTTAACACAGATATAGGAAAGATGGATTCCTAGGACTCAGTTATCGAAGCTGTTAAACCTTATTTAGTTCAAACAGTTTTCCACAGTGCTCATCTCTCTACTTAGAAATGATAAAAAGCACCTATATGTTCAAACCCATTTTAACACCCAGCAGCTCTCATTAAGGACTGGAGAAGTTGGATGCTCGGAAACTAAGTACCTAAATAGGAGCTGACATATGATGAGATCTTCAAGAAAGCTAGTACTTAATGACCAGAAAAAACAAGTTACATGCATCCGCTACTCCAGCAACTTTCATTAACCTATCCCTAAAATCCCAATACATCCTTCAGTCTTATATAAAGCAGAGGGGAAGGAGATGGAAGAAGACATATCAAAGATTTCGCAAAATTGTGGCATTTCTCACATAGTCTCTGTAACTATTAAGTTATATAGACAATCCTCTGATGTCATCAAACCCGAGCATGCCTTTGACTAGGACATGCTTCAGCTTCTTCCAAACACCTAGAAGCACTTCCCTTCTAAGGACACAAACCAGATGGCACGTGCTACCAACTCCCCTGCCATGCTAACTTCTTGCACTGCAGCCCTTCAGGCCTCCTTCCCCGTCCACAACCCAATGAAGTCCCAAAGCCCTCTCAGTCCTGCTCAGCCACTCTCAGTTTTTCCATTAAATGAAATTTTGCCAACTGTAGCCCTGGTAAGGCAAAACTGAATTTTGCCAGCGCGCTGGGGAATCTTTAGGCTGGTTTCCAAGCTTATTCCTACATTAAGAGATATCTGGCATGTTGCTGGAAGTCCAAAACTTTTACCATCATCAAAGTCAGTTTTCAGCAAAGCTGACCTTGTCTCAACTCCTGCCTCAACGTAGGTGCGTTCAGCCAGGCTTTAAGATAGTACTAATAACACCACACTTTCACGATGACTGTTAAACGAGAGTCTAGACTCCAAACAGCCTGGACCGTGAGTTTCAGTGAGACCCATACTATTGCTCCACCAGAAGCTTCTTGATGTTTTGGTACCAGCTTAAAGCCTGTAATGCTGCCAGTCCTTGGGGATCCTCTAGCAGGGAGCTGTATGCACAGCATTATCTAGTTACCAAGAGCTAAATTAAAAACAGCTTTAGCTCCACATTTCTTTGCCTTTGTTGATTCAGCTACATTGCTTCACACAATTTAATTTTTCTGCATCAAAAGTTATAGCCATTTTAAGACATATAATAACAACACTTCAGTACCTAAAGGAACACATTTTATTTCAAAACCTTTAGAGCTATATATTATTTGCCAGAAGCATTAAGCCTTACAGCGCTGTTCGTGAAAGAGGTATTAATTTTTACAGGTTTTCTACAGAATTTGCTCATAAAGACTGCTGAACCTACCATAAACAGGCCAAGAATCACATTTTATTTCTTAATGCATGACATTAAGGGGAGAAGGTGAGGTCACTTCTACATTTTATACAGCCCTCAGAACTAACAAGACAAACCAAACAAAAACCCTACGATATGCAATGCACATACATTTGCCACCCACCCCCTGAATGAATCTGCCCACCCCAGCCTCCACTTACCTACAGTATATCCACAAGCCCTCAATTTTTGCACATAAACTCACTGCTGCCCAGCCATGGTGAAACTCCACCAAACCTCACCTTCTCCTGCCATTCTGCAGGTTCTGTTGGTGCTGACTATCCCCAAAACCACAAAGCCATATCAAAAATACACTTTCATGCCACAGAACATTAGACGAAGGACAAAATACATAGGTATGCTGGCCTTGAAGGTAAAAAGCATCATGGGAATCAAACTTTTTAGCCGAGTTACATCTGGAAACAGATATTGATTTCTAGAAGAGCAATGGTCTCTTTGGAATCCCATTAATGCACAGGTCTCACGAGGAGTGAAAGAATAAGGAGGAAAAAGAAATGGTCCGTGCCAGAGAATTAAACTCTCAGACTGACCTCCCCTTTGGGCTAACAATATTCTGCTCTGAACAGCAGTTGCTTCACTATAGGCATCAGTGACTAACATGGCTAACTTTCTTTTTGTAAACTGCTGGCATAAATTATTGCTCCAGTCTGCCAGGCAGCCACTGCTTCATTAGCTCTGCTAATCAAAGTATGCCTCGAGAAGATATTTCATATTGTTAACTAGACAAAAGAGCAGTTGACAGACATGTGTGCAGGGCTGAGAAACAATAGAGTATTTTTTAATAGTCCTGGATGAAATCTGGTCCTCCTTGGTCAAAGACCCATAGGCACAACAGAAATGGCTGGTCCAACCTCACTCTCAACCCTGTTCTAGTGGTGGTCTCACTGGTGCTCCTAAGCAGTGTGCATCTCTACTTGCAGCCAAGAGGGCTGGAAGAAAACACTACATATCTTCTTTCTCAGCTGAAGCCGATGGACTAAGCAGACTACCAGGATGTATCAAAGGGACAGAAGACTGGACAAGAGTCCCCTGCCACACTGATAGACAAGCATTCCTCTCCAGAGAGATGGTAGCCCACCAGTGCTGAAGTCTTCAGGAGCAAGCACTTCTCCATTCTTGCCCCACCAGGGTCAAATCCTTTGGGGTACATCACAACAAAGCACCAAAGCTTGCAGCAGGATGCAGGAGTCAGGCTTTTCATGATATATTTCAATGAAATTGTCCATGATCTCAGGACACCTATGGACACATCTTTAGCCTTTTCAGTCTACAAGAGGGATATGCTACCAAGCTAAAGACCCAGACATAACATGAAGGAGCTGGGACATTTGACTACTAGTTTGAACAGGTAAAAGGAGGCATTTGTTGAGCCAGTCACGAGCAACACATTTCATGTGAGAATCAGAGAGGCAAGAACTACTGGAGTCTATCATAAGTAGTTTTTAAAAGCTGTTTTTCAAAAAGACTGAGCCCAGCCTTCCCTTTGTGGAAGCAAAAGGAGCTGAAAGGCTGATGTCAGTGGACACTGGCTCAGGAAAATTGTAGTCATTTGTGTAGAGCTCCTGAGGGAAAGACATTATCTGCAGATTACCTCGGTTTCTCCCACCAATTTTCAAATTGGTTCCCAGCACTGTGAGTTGCATCCCAAGACATACGCAGCCTAAATTCAAGGATGTATTTCCTTGCATGCCATGATTCTCCTTCCCAAAGAACAATTCCTCAATTGTTCTGAGCAGCACTGAGCTGCACGGCAAACGTGTAACTTTCCTACTGTGTCATTTCCCCTTTCAGACCTGGCAGATGCTGCAGCTGCATGGTTTGACTAAAATCAGCTATTTGAAAGATCAGTAACACCTAGAGAAAGACATGCATTTTAATTCACAGAGAATAAATAACCAGTGTTGGACAAGGCAGATTGGCTCCTGATTCTGGAATGATACAGTAGGGTGCACATATTAGGAAAGCAATGACTTTACCTTTTAATTAAAACTGCAAGAGATTGTAATGTTCTTGAAAGGTGCCAGAACGATAGCACTACTACATTAAGTCCTCACTTTCTCCTTAAGAAAAAAAAATGCCTCTTTAAGATACAGGTAGTATATTTTATAAACCCCATATTTTTTTAGAATCTAAAAGGGAAACAAAAAAAAGAAACAGAAAAAAAAGCTTCAAATAACCTCTAAAATTATTCAAAGTTAAGACACTGTAGAAAAGAGTTGGCTGCAAGATTTTCAAGTCAATTCATTTCTAGGATGCAATCTAGGTAAGAAGCATTTGCAAAAATATACATATTTTCTTTTTTCCAGGATCCTATCTCACAAATGTTTCTCGCCAATTTTCCCCAATCTGTCCTCATCAAATAAGGTCACACTTGAAAATTACATCTGCACTAATTTAATTTAGGTACAGTAACTGACAATGGCACTAAAATCAAGCTTTTTAAAGGAAGAAAGGCATAATGTTAGCAATAACATAAGGCTCCTGTCAGAATCTTTGCAGAACCAATATAGAGAAAGTCACACAGAACTTGAGGGACTACCTCAGCCAATGTGAGCCAAAATTGAAGTGAAGGATGGAAAAGGACATCTTGAGGTAAAAGGCAAATTAAGTCTTCATGCAACTTCCACTAAGCCTAAAAATATATCCCATTTTGCAGATTTGCTTCAACAGTTCAACACTTGTCATATATATTTTCTTACTTAGCAAGTGGTTTTACTGAAATAAGTGGGTCTATTTAAGAAATAAATATCAAACAGGGAAGAAGTTTCCAGACTGCTGGCTGTAAATGGAGTTGTTTCAATTTTGAGGTGCACAACTCCAGGCAGGCTTCCCACAACCGAGACGCACCTCATTCTTCCCCTCACCATTAATATATTTCTACCCATTTCTAAAATGCTCACTACAGATTTCATCATGTGAACCAGTAAAGAGCCAAGCTCACTATTTCCCTACAACTCCACATTATAGGAATCAGATTCTGGAAGCTTTTGTTGTTATTGACCTGGAACAAATCAATGTCAATAAAGGAAAGGCAGTATACCCTATATGAAACCACATTTATTCAGCACCAAGTTTACCATCGAGATCAATACTTTTTTACCAAAACTAAAATGCAAGACCTATCATATAAAATAAAAGTAAAAAGATCCTACCTCAAATTGTTCACTTCTATAGAGCTTCCACCTAGGATCTACCACAGTTGCAGAATAAGAATTACACAACTTTTCCTTTTAGTCAAATTTCTTCTCATGCCACTTGTCCTAAAACCTGAGAATGAACTGCATTTCTGAATAGGCATAATTATTGACAAAATATTGCTGTTAAATATCCATTTAATATTTATCTATCTAAATTTCTAATAAGAGATAGCGATGAAAATTGAAACATACAGAGCCTAAGCTGGTGTTCAGTACCACTTTCCTACATTAGAGATTCAGGATTAACACCCCACCCCCCCTAATGCTTGATAAAATTTAAATACATTTTTTAATACCATTAAAACATCAGTCCTAGGCATCATGGCTGGCTTTCAGTGTTTGTCAAAAGTGGGGTTTAGAGCTACACTTCAAAGCTCTGACCTCAAAATACAAAATAGTTCTCACTGACCTAAAGCTAAAGCCGATGCCAACTAAAGCTAATGCCTAGACATTTGTGACCACTGCCTGGATGGATTAAAAAAAAAAAAAAAACCAACCACCAAGAACCAGCAAAACCCCACAACTTTATAATCTCTAAAACTAATAATTTACTTCCACACATTCACAGTATACACGCAAATTCACAATTTAAAAAAAATACAAACAAACAAACAAAAAAACCCCAACCAATCAATGTAATTAGCTTTGCAACTCATGGAAGGTAACTTTTCATAAGAAAGGGGCTCTGAAACCATGCATGTCCCTCCTGTGTAACACAGGAAAAGGGGAAAAAAACCACACACGACATTTTCAAAAGAACATCAGTGGATTGTCACATCCTGACCTGAACTGATCCAGTGTTTAAAAGACAAACATCCATGGAGACAACTATGGCCAAACATCCATGGAGACAACTATGGCCTACAAAGAAGCTTAAAGAATATGTATAAAGGCCAAAGATAATGAAAGACATACTAAAAATCCCACCTTGGTTGAGTGCTGAAAGAATGTGTGACAAAAGTTTCCAGCAGTCAATGTTACAAGGCTACCTGAATGCTACAAGGCTACTGAGCTTCCATTTGCATGGTGGTGCCATTTTCTGCATTCCTTCACGATCACTGATTTCAGAGTAAATTCATTGCTTTGTATGGAATTGCTCTGGAAATGAGTAACTGAGAACAGGTCGGTTTGCACTTAAAAGGAGGTTCTTTCCTCACCTATAGAGCCTCAATGGAAATAAAAGGGATTTAAGGATGAGACACAGTTTTATGGGTAAGGAAGCTGAATAAAAACATTGAATGAGATGTATAACCAGCAATAAAGACTTGAGCAAAAAGGAACTAAATGGAAAAAACACATCTGCATGTTCCATCTTACCATTATGCCAAGATATTATCTGGAGTCAAACTGTGGCCACAGTCATTTAAGAGAGTCTGCAATGCAGTATTTCAGGGACAAAAAAAGGAAAATTCCAAGTGTCTGAACATATAGTCTTTCTCTAGTGGTGTGGGGGGACTGCAGGCAGCTATAGCACACGTTACTGTGCACAGCACTGCAGGAAAGTGCTCTGGCAGTGATGGAGGAGAGATCAAGAAAACCAAGCACAAGACTTCTTGGCTCAGAGACAACAATGACAGCCCACACTTCCACAAAGTGTGTGAACCTCAAAGAAGAAAAAAGTTATGAAGGATGGCACTCTCATGCAGGGCTTCTGTAGGACTGACTAAGCAGAATTATGATTAGGAAAACTCAAGGCTGGGGAAAGGCCTCCTAGAGAAAATACAAAATAATTGTTGCTTCAAACAAGACAGCTCATCAGTTTTGGTGCTGTGGGCCAACTGACAGTGCAATGACACTTACACCAGTCACATGTTAAAATAGAACTTGCCATCAGCCAATCTCCTTGACCCTCAGCCCACATGGACATCATTCCTCCCTTCAACACACACTGACAAAACTAAACTGCTACATTTCAGCATCTTCCTGGAACGTTCATTCTTCAACCTGGTTTTAAACCATGGTAGAAATGGCAGTGGAACATACAATATTGTCCTACAGTTGTCAGACAGGGACTCTGGTCTGGGTTAAAAAAGCAATATTCTAAACTGACAAACACATGCAGAGGATGGCCTCATCTGGACTTCCATCTGGTGCTTCTGCAGCTGGGGGACCAGTAACATCTTATTCCCCAATTTAAGAGAAGTGCTAAGATGACTAATAAGCAATTGTGTGACACATGAGCCACCATATTTGCTGTGCCCAGGCAAATGTGATCTGCACTTGCTTGGGATATTCAGCAGGAGGAATGCTGAGGCTTCGATCCAGATGTGAAAGTTCACTTCCAAACAAGCAAGGGAGCAGCCCCACCAACACAGTAACCACAAGTCACGAAGGTCTGTTCAAAAAGGTTCCTTTTTAGCTGCCCATCTTAATGTATCCTATAACACATTCCCATAGGTGGGTTTATGTGGGAATAAAAAACTTTGAAAGATCAATAAATTACTTCCAACCTAAATAATGAAATAAACCCTGGAATAACCATCTCATCTGCTTCTCTCACCTCCGTCCTGAAATTTGCTCAACCTTTCGAAGTATGATGATATAGGAACTTGAACAATATCTAGAATCGCCAGCAGTGTCCGGGTCAGTCTGAGCAGCTCACTGAAACTGTAGAAGCCAAAGTATATGAGGTTTCGAGCCAGATGTACCACCTATGAGAAAAAGAAATTAAAAATGAAGCAAGTATCAGCAACCTTTGTGGTATTCAGTGGTGCAATATGGTTTCATTTCACATTGCAGCTTTCACAGAGATCTGTATTTAGAGAGAATTCAAATTAGTACAAGTCTTTTCACTGATTTAAATGGGCCTTGGACTAAGGCCAGTGACATCACATGCTTTTCAGATTTAGGCAAAACAATTGGTCAGTCAAATTTCAACAGTGAGCAAAACCAATACGACATTTAGGAGTTCATGAAATTACATCTGGGAAGATACATAAGCCAAAAAGAAAGACCCCAGGAGACAGGGGTAACAAACCTATCTAAAGTTTCTGTCAGGAGTTTCAAACAATATTTAAACCACAGGATTTAGAGTAATGCCTTCAGTGTCATATCTTACACAAAGAACAGCACACACTTACACTGAAGGATCCCTGCACATTAATAACACAAGAAAGTGGCCACATGTGTGTGGCCATTCACCCACACACATATCCCTCCATCCTGCCACTGAAATGCAACCATCTCAGGAGAAGGAAGGAAAAAACCCCACATCTGTTTGACAGTAGACAGTAATATTATTTTCTGCAGTAGCAGTCATAACCAAGAACACTGAAATTAGGAACTGGTGACATTTAGGACATTTTACACTGACGTTCATTCTGCAACTATCTTTATTTTGAAAGAGTGTCAACTTAGCTAAATCAAGGAAGAATACTGTAAATAGGACACAGATAGATGAGAAGTACCTCAAATGTAAGTTTATTTTTCTCTTTGTCTCCAAAAGGAAAGGGCTGATTTACAACTTCTTTCAAGTACTCTTCTACAAATTCCATTGTGAGGGCAAACTTCCTCTTCATTTCATTTCTTGAAGAGTCTGTGAAAGAATCATACCTACAATGCAAGGCAAGGAAGGAAGTTACACACCTCCAATATCAGGGTCAGTTGTCACTAAATTAAAAACAAACCAATCACAATACTATAAAATTACTGTTTTCTGAAGGAGATGAGGTAGAGATCAGCCAATTCTGCACAGATAGGCAAAGAGGACACACAAACCTTCCCTCCAACAGTACCAGGAAGTGTTTCAGTGAACAGGAATAAAAAAGATAGGAAAATACTATAGCTCTGGCAGACAGCGCTCTTAAATCTTGCTGTGGCAATTCAATAAGGCACTAAGTCCCAGCTGCATTCTCTACCCATCAGCCAGAGGTTACTATCTCTGCAAGTACAACAGCAGATCAGAAAAAGCATCTCGAGAGAGTCAGCTTCTCCCTTTGCACTACTAACTAGGACTGATTTTTCATATATGTCAAAACAGTCCTTCATCTCAGTAACAGAAGCAATACTGTCTGCTGTACTGCTATACTTCCTCTTTGTCTCTTCAGCCAGATGCTCCCTGTCTGGATTTAGTCCAGTGGTGCTGCTCCATCAAACCAATTAAACCAGAGAGGGGTTCCACTGAAGTCAATGAGCCCTTCTCTCAGACTTAAATTTAACATATGCTTGAGTACAGGTCAAAGCCTCTCTGAACAGTTTCTGGGGCAATAGCTGTACCTAACTGTAAATTCTGGCTTTCCAACTGTGGATTTTAAGTTGAGCTTGAAGTATAAAACTGAGTTCCAGCCTAGCAAACCTGCAATGTTAGACACAATTGGATTACTTCAAGTTCATCTGGTATGAGAAAAGGCCATTCCATTTTTCCCCAGCTTGTTTCCTACAATAACAATAAGAGTAACAATAATGGAAGGTTACTCCAACTTTCCAGGAGTAACTAACTCTTGGAAGTTTCCATAAGTAATAATAATTAGCTCTGTGTTCTGCAATGAAATACCTTTTCACATGCATATCAACATGAGACACGTACAATAATTTTATTCTGACACAAACAGTTACAAAATGCTTTTGTACTCTGGTTTGAAACACATTCAACTCACTCGTGAATTGTGATCTTAGTAGGAATTTCAGTCCACAGTCTTGCATATCTGACAGGTACCACAGATTCCTGAGGGTCTCTGTCCACATGCATGTGTAGCATCAGCCGACAAAAGGAAGCGCGGAGGTCGAAAGGGAGGCTTTCATCAGACATACATCGTAGGATCAAGTCCACCGAGAGCTGTGCAGAAATCTGGTTGATGGCAAGGTATTGGCGGTCCAGGCACATTCTTGCAAAGAGGTTCAGCTGGTACCTTAAAAACAGGTAAAAACTGTTAAAGAAAACAGTTGGAAATGAGACAACTGCCTCAGAATCTCACTTTACAAGCCTGATGTCAGCCTTCCTGATGTAAATCCTAAAAAAATAACAGGAGTGACTTTGCTAAACAAGGAATCAACTTGACATTAAAAATGCTAACTTTAACACTCCAGCCCCCATGAAGACTGGGCTTCCTTTGAAACTCAAAGGAAGCATTGTTTAATGGAAGGCTGAAGCATTTGGACTATTCATTCTCAATCAGTGTAAAACACTGTTCCAAGATTCCATTTCCCCTCTAATCCTTGGGACACTTCTCACTCCTCCTTCAGAGCATGCCTTGCTTACAGGACAGCACAACCTAAAAATAAAGACCAATAAATTAAAGGTAAGGGGCAAAATGATAAAGAAAGGCAAATGAAAAAGAGCAAAGGAAATTCCATATTTTTCTGGAATAGACAGCAGATATTGTATCAAGGAAAAACTTGAAATAAACTTTTAGTCACAGTTTCTGGCATGACCTGGCTTCCTTTTTGACATTGTCAAACAAACTGAATAAGAACAGCACCAGGGTCTTCAGAGAGTTTACATTTTCTTCCACTTGAATAAGTAGTTTTACCTGTAGTAGGTAAGAACTTCTAAATCAGCTTTTGTGCCCTCCTTCGCCTCCTGAGCCAGATGCCTGATGGCTTTGCCATGAGGTTCCTTGTTACTGTCAATCCAGTAAAGCCACACTTCCTCTTCATCTATGTCATCTGATATGACTGGGCATTCCAGGGGATTGTCCATTTGTGTCGAAACCAGCCTACAAACACAAACCATTTACAATGGAGCCACCAGCAAATTGCTAGGAATATAACAACAGAGCAGGTAACAAAGAGGTATGTTCCAATTACGGATGCTCACTTGGTCTGAATGAGAATGTCAGCATTCCCTGGGCTCAGCATAAACTTGCAAATGAGTTCCTGAGTTACTGGTATTGCTGTGGTGTTAGATACACACAGGTCTGATAGATAATCCAAGAACCTGCAGTCAAAAAACACAGATGCAACAGAACATGAGACTTAAAATATTACACAGAAACATTGCAGTAGAAATATCTAGCATCCATCACTAATATGCTCAAGGGAACTTATATTGCATGATTTATAAACATATGATCTTTGCCAATTCATACTACTGCAACTCACAAGAGATAAAGATGAGCAATAGCTTTTAGAGCCACTCTGAATGCTGCTGAACAATCAGTGAGGGAGCAAAAAGAAAAATACCCCAAGTGTGACACAGCTCAGCAAATCCAAGGCCAAAAAGTTGGGAACAGCAAGTGATGGGTCAGAAAGCATTTTAAAGGTATGCTTCGGAACAATTTTACCCATCACTGAAATGAACCTTTGCAGCAACAACTAATTAACAGTGCACACAGCAATATTACATGAGAAAGATAATATTAAGTAAACAGTACATAATTACATAGAATTCTGGGGGAGTTATCCAGTTGGAGTTAAAACTCAGGAAGGTTTTAAATTCTGTAGCTTGTGTTTTAGAGCATACTGCCACAATTATTACTCACACGAGCAGTGCTGCAAAAGTCTGTGAGACCCTTCATGACAATAACTGTCATGAGATGGAGCCTTTACTGTTCAGATTGCACCATCTTGGCAAGGTTCGTTTTTCAAACATTTATTGCTTTTAGGACTTGAGCCTTGAAGACGTGAATGCACAGGAGCTGCACAACGTAGTTATGAAAAAATACTACTCCACCACACACCCAAAAAAAAGTGACATGAGATCATCAATAAACACTTCAGCACTGAGAATGATCTGATTTCATGGGGTTTCTTCAGTACTGACCAAACCCAACACAGTTTAGCATGGGAGAAGCAATGAGATTACAGTTTCAGCCACATAGAGAATAGTTGAAAGAGTGAAGCACCAGGGCCTTGAGCAGTATCCTGACAGAAAAATGGTATTCACAATGACAGGGGACATTATTTGGCCTTCAGTACATTAATTTCTTATATTTGTATTACTTCAGTAATTTTACAACTGAAAATCCAATGAAAAAAATAGATTTTCCACTAAAAAATAAATCCATTTCCTTTATATTCTAACCTAAAGCCAATTAAAAGTGTGAGAAGTTCAAGACCAGAATTTTTCATTTGGAACATCTGGTCTAGAGCACATGTTTACTGGAATGTTTACCATCCCAGGCCCCTTTCAGTCTGATCTGGAATCAGAACCTGCAGGAAAACTAATATTAATAAAGCTTAGAAAAATGGACAAGTGTGTAATTTGTATCAAGATTACTAGCAGGGGAACCAACACAAGTGCCAGTTTTACAGAGGAGCTGCAGAGTTACGAGAAGTGAAAATTTACGTTTGTTTCACTTTGTCCCGATCAGAACTAAAACCAAATTTTCAAAAAACTGAGAACTTTTAAGTAAGGTCTTGCTCTGACATGCAGATATGGTCAAATCCCAAGAATTACAGGTAGTTCCGATGTTTTCTGGCATGACACTGCATTTGTGGGTTTCTTGTCTGCCAGGTCAAAAAGCTGTCAGAAAGAGACAACAAAACTATGAATTGTAGGCAGATTCACAGTTACTGCAAATATATAAGCCTCTCAATACAGAAAAAAAATGTTACATGGACCACTTCAAACCTTGGCTCTCGATTTCTCCTGAGTAAATTAACAAATGTCTCTATTTCTTTAGCCGTGATGTGTTTCTCTAGCAGTTTTCTGTTGTTGTGCAACAAAGCTGTGATGGTGTCTTCTGCCAGAATATCATAACCAATCTGGGACTGCATGATGCAGAAGTTCTTAGCAATATATTCCTGAAAAAATGAAAAATCTCATGATGACCTGTTAAGCAGTAACGTTTTTATTTTAGAACCAGAAGCATCCAGCTCAATTACCAGTCAAAATAACCTTCAAACCTCTCTGAACTGGCCTGAAAGAAAGAATATCTGAACCCCTAAAATATGTACACCAAGAAACATTCAATATTAAGGATGACTAATTCTTTTTCTTCCTTCATAAACCAAAGGAATGAATCCATAAAAAGATATACAAATTTAAGAATTCACAACCAATTTTTTAAAAGTAAAAACCCAAAAGTTTTTAGAACATTTAAGAAGCTTTCTTTCCTGAGTCTCCCCTCCTCCCTTTTGTCTCCTTCCAAGACAGAAATATTTCTGTTTAGGAAGAAACCAAGCAGTTAATCTCTAGTTCCTTCAGTCCTACAAAGATAGTGCAGCTTTTCCCCACTGCAATACGTAAAGCCCTCGATACCAGGTTCTGAAATACTTCTTGCTCATGGGGAGTCTCTGCAGTGGGAAGTCAGGCTACTTGGTAGAATAACATCTAGTCTGATTCACTGCCACCCCTTTATAAATATTTAAGCAACAGAAACAGACAGTTTTGCAGACTTCCCATGTTATAACCCAGAGTCCAAGAGCATAATTTTAATAAAAGGAAGCTGATGAACAAAGCAAATCTCGATTTAATTCATATACAAATGCCTATAAAACACAAACACTGTTCCTCAGCATGAGGTTCTATATGATGGCGACTTCTTACTACTATCCCACACAAAACCCAGTACTTTCACCATTACCACAGAACCCCATTTGTAAGTGCAGAGAGCAATGTCAAACCCGGGATATATAAACATAGGAATCAGGAGGAAAATTATCTTGAATACCACTGACCTGGTTCTTCCTATAGTCCTGTTGGGAGTGCCTGAGAACTCTGTAACATAACCTTAACATATATTTGTATGGAGCATATCTCTGATCACCCAGATCTTCAAGTCTCAGCATCGATCCTTCACCTTTGTCCTTAAAAGGAGCTTTGAGGATGCCAAATATCTGTTCAAAATCAAAATCACTGAGAATGAAAAATTGAACCCAGATTTTGCTTAACTTGTAGCAGTCCATGAAAATGTCCTCTGACAGGATCAGCACAAGGGCCTTATCAAACAAAGTCAGAAGTGAACCACTGCACTTATCTACATAGGACTAAATACAAATGGGGGAACAATCTCAGACATTACAGCTTTATGCATTTAGCTTCACATTTCCCACTAACGTGACTGACATTGCTTTCTCTTTACTGTTATTCCCAATTCTAAACATTGTTAGTTAGGTGCCTTAACTTTGGCTAAATTAAGGATGAAAAAGGATTGGAAAAGGTCCAATTTCCTCCATTTCACTTCTTTCTTTTTTTTTTAATTTCAATAGGCTCCTTAAAGATAATATTAATTTTGATTTACATGCAAGTTGGCCCTCATACAAAGTCAGGGATTCATACGGGCATCTGATTTTTTCCTGCAGGGAGAACATTTGCAGGATTGCAACATGCTGCCAGCTTGTTTCAAATTTTGTCAACAATTTGCTATCAACTACAGTCTTAAAAGTCACCAGAATCACACAAAACTAAAATATCAGACATGGCTGCTCATGCTCCTACCCAATTCACAGACTCAGAGGTGAGTCTTGACTGAGTCGTGTCCTATCCGTGGCTGATTCAACCAGCCACAAACCCAACGTGGCATAAGCCAAGTTACCTAAAAATAACATTTTCTCAAAAGTCTCTCCTGTGATCTGCTTGTAAATACAAGCAAGTTATCAATACAGTAAGACATACCTGAGCCAATATATTTTGTTCCCTCATTAATTTTTGTCGTTCCCTGTTTGGCTTGGTAATGACGACATCCAGAACTTCCTGCCCATTATTAGGCACGTCGGCAACAAAGAAAATGAGATCTTCCAGTAACTTGGTTACAAACCTAGAAGGAATAGACAAATTGTTGTTATATACAGTCCTTCAACACTTCCTAGGATTCATTAAGAAAGAAAATCACCTTTTAGAACAAGCTTTATCTAGCACAATATAACTTCAATCACTGCAAAGTTAAGTTTTGTATGTGTTTAAGGATTCCAGACCTTGGTGCAGCAGAGGCTTAAATCCATCATGGGGATGTTTACCAAGGCATTAAAAAACAACCAGAGGGAAAAAGGGAGAAAAATACAGGATGCTGGATTGATGCAGAGTAATCAGAAATTCAAAATCTATACCAGCTGTCCTCAAGGCCCAGGAAGAGTAGAAAAACACTCCTACACAGCCTAGCAAGGATTTTACCATTGCCATGGGTCTGTGAAATGAGATGATGGACTCACTATGGGAATAAAAGCATTCTGCCACAATTCTATTTCCCTAGTGAACAAAGTAAATATGGAAAAATGACTATATTTGTTTCACTCTTGGCTACATAAAAGATTTGGCAGAAGCAAGTGCTAAAAATGACAGAGGCAGTAGTAATTCCTTCTCTCCTACTTTCAGAAAATGCAAAAAGAAAGTGGCCCTTGCCTCCTTGTTACTAACATACTTTGCCAGGCCTCCACAGAGAGAAGTATGGATGCCCATAGATTTCAATGGATCTCCCTTAAGAGCTCGCAAGTTCTTTTACAAACAAAACCTGGTACATCTTCTATCCTAGGGAAGCATCATCTGAATTTGACATGGAGTCTTATAATGACTAAACCTATAGGCATGCTATGGAAGCGTCAGGAAGATGCCCAGCAGATTTTCAAAGTCATCTCTGGGAGCCAGAGACAAAGCTTCCGTTACCCAAAACAGGGCTGGGCTGTTCAGCTAAACTGAGTGAACTTTAGCTTTAAAAGTCTCAACTCACTGGTGGAGAACAGCAAGGTCCCCTGCAGTAGAGAAAGTAGAAAAAAAATAGGAAAGGTAGGTACATGATGGAGGAACTAGGAATAAACTGTTGGGACCCCTGCTAAGCTAAGCAGGAAGGTGATAAGACAAGGAGAAGAGGGTAGCTTTTTTCCTAAAGGTAATCACAGAAACAAATAAATAATGGCACCATTCTGAAACTACTCTGAAAAGTTCTACGTGTGTGTTGTACCCAGATGTCCACATCTAGACCTGACAATTGTGGGTTGCAGTGACACAGCAAGGCAAGGTTAATAGAGGATTATGTTGTGCCCCTCTCTGGTTCAACTCAATAATGAAAGGGCCCATCACTTTTCAAGGCTGAGTACCAACACCCAGGCCATTACAGATCTGCCTGTTATGATAAATCCTCCACTTGATATTAAACTATCTGGTCTAATTGCTACTGACAACTGACAGCAAAAATTCAGTTTTATCACCAAGAATAAACATTTTCAGCAAAAAGCTGTATATGATACATAGTGGGATAGAAGTTAAAAATTAACACTGCCAGAGATTCAGTTTAACCACAGACAGCTGAAAACAAATACCGAACTACATCACTGGCAGTGGGATATATTTGGCTACAACGTACAACAAAATCCCTTAATTCAGGGGCCGGTGTGAAGAACAGACATTCTAATAGTGCTACAGCTGAAACATGGATGAATATAAAGGGTAAACACCAAAATTACATAATACAGGAAGAGATAACAAGGAAAAATAGAAATAACAAAGGAAAGGGTCTATTGGGGCAGCTTTCTGGTCACTCTGAGACCTCCTTCTACTGCTCTCGCAGCATGAACGTGCGATACCACAAACTCCAGACACATCACAAGTCCTGCCATGCCACCCACTGTATAGATGGCTCTTTTGTACAATTTGACATGCATTTGATGAGAATCAAATGCAATGGCCCCCCATATCACACCTCAGGAGTGGTTTATAAAAGGAAACTAAAACAAACACCTTGCATTTGCCAGGGGAGCTACCCATTTATGTGGCCAGTGAGCTGGATAAGTGCTGTTACCCCCATTTTACTGTCAAGATACACAACCAGCCTGAAGTGCAGCAAGGATGTTCTGACAGAGATGGAATCTAATCCCAGGCTAGCACTCTCAGCACTGAAGTGTCCTCTCCCAATTGCCTCTACATTCACACAGATATTATTAACCTACCCATTACTGTGATGCCACGATGTCACAAGTGACCAAACACCAATTTAGGAGGGAAAAAAAGAAAAATCACTAACCTCCTTTCATTCTGGGTTATTGTTCCATTCTCCAGCTTCTTAACAGTTGATGCTAGAACCTTGTTTGCATCGTTGGCAAAGTCCAAGTCTCTGACTTCAGACAGAGGAACCGATACAATGGCAAAAGCTTCCTTGTCCTCTTTCGTTTGGCACGTCCCAATCTGCAATAGTTTTTGGTTTAATACAGGTGAGCATTCCTCTTACCTTTATCCTAGTTATTATGCACTTTTTTTTATCTTAGAAGTGAGATCACCAATAGAGAATTTAATGAATGAGTTTGGGATTTCAACGCCAAGGTGTATGTGTCTCAACAAGATGTATGGGTTTACCTTTAACATGACAGGCCTCTCTTCATCAGTGTCTATTGGAATGCTGGTGCTAGTGACCCAGGTGTTAGTGCATAAATGCCTCAGTCGGACGTATGAATTCCTAAAGGAGAAAAAAGAAACAACAGGTTAGATGGATCAGTCCCGAGCTGAAGCGGGCAAGGTGGGATGCCCATGCGACACATCACCATAACATGAGACTTCAGGGCATGAGTCACACCAGCCACTCATAATGAAAGGGTGAGGAAGACCTAAAAAATACTGCAGTACCCTTTTCCCTTATCTCCTTCTTTCTCACCCAGAACAGAGCTTCAACAAGAACAAACAACTTCTTGGGATTATGGAGAATGCTGGTTTGAGCCTAGAAGTAAAGTGTTCCTTAAAAAAAAAAACTAAAAAGGAAGGTGTTAAAAATCCCATCTGAAAAGAAATGCATTTCATGAATAAAAACAATTCTTTCCTTATTATTTTCTTCTGCAAAGTAACAAATCCTTTCAACCTGTCACAGCACAAAAGCCAGAAAGTAAAACTGGCCATGGTTTCACAGCTTCACCATTATGACCTGCAAACCCTTGTTCCAGGGAGAAAGCATTTATAGTACTAGGTCTCAACTGAAAATCAAATGAACAAAAAACCAGACTAATTCTTCTAAATTCTCTCCATATGATAATCTGTGGTATTATCAAAAAGCAGAGCTGAGAAATCAATTACATTTTTTACTCTGAATTCTACTTTTTATATATATTCAGTGTGGTCTTCATTCACGCTCTCCCCTTCATGCTGATGGGCTTTGAGTATTCAAGTAAGCAAACTGTCTGGCAAAACTTAGCACAGCAAATACACTTCAAAGCTACATACATCAGTATCTGCGGGTACCCAGCTTTAAAATAACTCATAACAACTCATAACAACTAGCTGCAAGAGTCTGCAAGCCCATTCAGTCACAACCAACGCCATGTGAATTACCTAGCCAATCTCTGCTAAGCAACATAGTTGAAATTTCAAATATTCACAATTAAAATCCAGAAGCCACTTGCTGAATTCATTTGAATAAGAAATGTGCTTAGTGGCATCATGACTTGTCAGGGAAACACAAGCCCAGTTCACCTTACGCATTATTTTGTTGGAACCAGTTCAGTTAGACCTAAGAGCAGTACAGTTTTTTCAAACCGTGCACAGAGCTCAATCCTGCCCTCAATTCTGCTCAATTCTGCCCTCAATTCTGCTCAATTCTGCCCTCTGATATATTTAGCCCATTATTTTTCCCTTCACAGACTCCCTTTAAGTGTCACTTGTTTTAATCCTTATAATTATTTTACCCAGTCACAGCAGCAGCATCATGTTTTATACATCCCTTGTTTATCCACGAACACTTCCAAATTTTAACTGAAGGATAATACTTGCTTGTGTTTGATGTTTCTCTGCTTTACTCACCAGCAGAATGCTAGGACGAAACCCTGTCAATGCAGCAATATTTTTTCCCTTTTCTTTACCTTGGAACCAGGCAATCAGCTCTCTGAAGAGTGGTGGCATCCAGTTCAAAGAGAGATGCGATGTCATTTCCATGTGGCACAGAGACCAAGGTGTACATAATCTTCTCCCCTGCTTGGCGTTTCTTCTTTGAAGCAGGAAGGTCGCCATCTCTCTGCTGATTAGGTACAAGGGTTATTTGCTTGCATCAGGGCCCATTATAAGTTCTCCAATTACCTCGTGGATAAGTAATACATCTGAATTGTACTTTTTTTTTTTTACATTCTAGTAAGAACATATCCTGACTGGCTTTGGAGTGTGTAACACAAAGGATGCACTTTGCCCCAGGCACATGGAGTCTCAGACAGTCATTATAACAGCAGCAGGTCATGAGCTACAGAGAGACTGCAGTACTGTATACATTAGTACTTGACACCTACAACTTAAAAAAACCTGTGGTAGTTGCAGACCCTTCACTCCCAATAGATGTAACTACACAGTGCTGGTTTGGAAAGTTAAAAGAACTAATGAAAATTGTGTTCTTTAAAGGGGAGAGAGGATTTTAAAAGTAAGCAATTTGCCTAATTCCACCATTGGTTTATTTAAGTTTCCTCATTTTTTCCTCTCGTGCATCAGAATCACAGCAGCACACTTTTCAAACAGCAAAAAACAGAATATCTGCTCCACTAAGATCAACTTGTCATTGGAAAGGGGGCACACACAAAGCCTCATCTAAATTGTATTAGAAATCTTAGCACAGTCTGATAACGCATTCGAGGCTGGATCCATCGTAGGTCTGAGGGTGTCCACTGTAACTGTGGAAGTTTGCTCCCGAGCTTTCAATGACAGATTTACTTGTTTTGGTGCCTCAAAAGAGACATGCAAATCTAAGACAGCAACCTTCCTTCCACCATCTTTTGAAGCTCCAAGGGAATCTTGTGACATAATGCTGCCAAGCACCCATCTTCACCCTTGGTTACCTGCACACCTTTGCAGACACAAAATCCTCCCTTCCCTCAGCACCTATCGTTGCTTGAAGGAGTAACTCAGAGTGTATGCCTGCAACCATGCACCAACCAACAGAATTACTGCCATAAGTAAAAGCTGCTCCTCTGAGATATTGAGTTACACAAATTACAAAAGACTAATAACTAAGTAAGAGACTGGCAGCCCAGGGCCCTTCACATACACAAAATATATCACGGGGGAAGGAAAAGAGGAATGAAAAAAGCCAAAAGAGAAAAATTAAACACTGGAAACCTGCAATACTATTATAATGATTTATAGTGCCCCACTAGGGAAGAGATGTACAGAGCAATGTAAAGAGGCTAGACTGTACTCAGTTTGCATTAGTACTTTGATTAAAGCCAAACTGTAGCGATAATCAAGGGCAAAGCTCTGATTATTCAGACTGCCAATAGATTAAGCAACAAAAATCAAGGATGAGTGAAACTATGTAAGAAATAGCTAGTTATAATCTCATCTCAAGGCACTTTTTGAATCCTTCCACAACATCAAGCTTTTATTATGAAGCCTAAAAAGAGAAGCCACCAGCCTCCTCGAGCAGCAGGAAAGCAGAGCACGCTACTCACAGGCACAATGGGACTTTGACAGGAGGGGGAAGAGAAAAATACCCCCATCACAGAGCCAGTGGCACCAGTGCTCTTCCAGGAGGTACTCCTGTGGGAAAGCAAAGTCTAAGAGTTCCAAAAAGGGAGGCCTAGTTAGTGAAAACAAACAGTCATTCTGGGGAAGAGTGGAAATAATGACCCAGGTTCACAGCAAAGTCTGTAACTCCTGGGCTACCACCCCTGATTTGCAATGCATCATACCAAATTGAAAAGAAATTTAACAAAATAAACCCCAAACCCAACAGACACAATAGTATGCTGTTTGCAATTTGAAGGGTAAATTTAATGTAACTGGAGACAAATCCCATACTGTAATCCAAAACAAAATAATCAGGTACAATCAGATTTGTCTTTCTTGAGACTTGTAGCCCAGCAGATAACGCTTCTTCATAGCTTTTAATACATGCTAGTAATTATGACCTACCCTAAGTCCCCATTATTCACCTCAACTGGGTATCACACCTAAAATTCAGGAGATTTACATCAAGTTTTGCTTATAGAGGGGCTTTCCTTTCAACTTCAAAAAGCAATACAAAAACATGACAGACCTGACATACCTTTTCTCTTAGAAATCATATCTACAATTCCAACTGGCAAAGACACTTCCTGTGGCGTAGGACAGGCAAGGATAATGCCCTGCTCCTGAATTCATACATTAAATCGCACTACAGATTTCAGCAGAAATTAAATTTAATAGCAGCCAGAGTTCTGAAAATGCCTGTTAAATCCAGTACAATGTGGTATCTCGATACGTTAACCCAGTTCAGGAGGCTCTTACAAAACCAGCTTTTTTCAGAGAGCAGAACTCCATAGGTTAGATGATTTTAAAAATTCTATATGAAAAGAAAGTCGAGTAAATTAATGGCCAGCCTTGCTCCTGCACGTTCTGAAGCCCTGGCAGACAGCCCAGCAGTTGGCCTCCTGTAACACCTTCACTGTTGACTCATCCGTGAGTCATCGCATTTTTAGCAGAGACATCACGTCGCAATTCTGTTGTTAGGAGCCAGAGACATTCTGTAAGAAACAATGCACGCGTTTGCAGAGCTGATTCAGACCTGTGTGCAGCAGCAGAATAATAATAACGTGCTGGCATCCGTGTCCCCCCTTCTCCCTCCCCAGCCTCTCAAGTGGTCTGACTGCTGGCTTTATATAAGCAGAGACACTGCCATTTTAAAGCTGGTAATTTTTTTTAAAAAAAAATGTTTTTCAGATTTCTTATTGCTATGTTAATTCCTAACCAAACCTTTAAAAAAATCAACACATTCCCCAAGCCTGTTCCACTCATTTAAACTGCATCACCTGTGTCCCCCATTGTAAAATTTTAATTAAGCAAACTTAGTTGCTGGAAGATGATTCCAAGAGATAATTTAAAAAAAATTAATTTACAGTATTTATCAGGAAAAAAAAAAAAAATCACCTAAGTTGGAAGCAAGAAATTACAGAGTTGTTTGGAATTCATAAAAATAGATTAAAAAAAAATAGAAGTCAAAGGAGGTATGTCAAACTGCACCTAGAAGTCCACAGTACAACCAGTCAAATTCTTTACAGGAAAAGTAAATCCATACCAATCTCAATCCCAAGAAAAATCTCAACAATAAAAGCCAGTTTGGAACTGGTTAGGATCACCACTCTCATGAAGATGCAGACATGTGGAGTTAAGGCTGTATTAAAAACAGCCTTTAATACAAAGGCACTAATAAATGCCAGGTTCCCAGCTGCTCTTGACATTTCCCCAATGTTTACTGCATTCTTCTGGATGCTGTATATTTCTGTGATTAGAAATAATAGACTACTTTGCAGCATAAAATACACCAATTTTGGCTCTAATGGCAACTGTAACACAGAGCACTGTGTTTTGTTGCATGATACTCTACAATCTCCTCGACTTCAAGAAACGAAGAAGCCTTTTTTAATAAGGCCTTTAAATGACAAAAAAGGTCTTCCTATTTTTTAGTTTCTTTTTAAATCCTCTGGAGTTTAAATGTGAGAAATATATATATATAAGGAATATTAATGAACTCACTGTAAGGCCAAATTTTACCAGAAATAAAAGCAGTGTTTCACAAGGCAATTTGGCTGGATTCTCAAGAAGCAGCCCATAAATGAGCAATGAACCACAGTTCAAACGTAGCTTTAATGCTTGGGAACAAAGATCCAAGTGACTTCCAGTAATATTTATGTTCTCTGGAGCCAAAACCCTTTCAGACCTTTAAGTCACTTAAGGCAAGGCAAAAAAGATGCATTTCGGCAGAAGCTAGGTGTGTATGCCCACTGTCACACTGCGAAAAATCCTTCTCCGTTGCTGCTTCCTCAGAGTCAGTTGCCTAAGCAACTGGGATCAGGACTTGTAAACGAGGCACTGAACATGCACAAGGAGCCCATCACACATTTAGGAGTTAAGGGTTGGCACAAAATGCACAGATGGCTGTGCTGCCTCTAAAACCCAGATGACAGAGAAGGAACTGCCACCCTTTTATCCAACAGTCTAGAAGAAAAAAGAAAAACCCAGGCTGCAGGCTCAGCTTCTTCCTTCAGTTGGAAGGATTCAAGTCCGCATCTCCCATTTCTCTGCTACTCAGGCTTCAAACTTTGTTGGGGTAGGTCCACTTCCACCTCTCCCTCTAGAGCAGATTTACTTCACAGGCAGTATTTCAAAATTAATTGCTTCAAAAGATGAAAATAAGATACCTTTGCAGTGAAGCAGTTAGGCAGTCACCTTGCAGAAGAAACAATAGATGAAAACCACAGAGGAAAGAAAGTGTGTGTGCTTTAGCTTATGTGCACAACAAACACAAGACTGGCTCTTAAAGAACTCCAGATAATATAAGATTTCTGTACTTTTGAGGGGTAATTCAAAACACTGCATCATTGTAACAGATATTCCTGCACTGGGATGTGAAGTGTTTCTGTTCGGTTCCTCAACACCAGAATGAGGGCTTAAAATAGCCATTGCTGACTCATGCTATTTCCAACAAGACTATAAAGAGGTAAAGGATCCAAATGGATTTCTACCATCCTAAAAGTGCCTGTAGGCTTGGTTTTACATGGAGGTGTTACCAAACGTTGTTAGGAGTTCTTTCACAAAACATTTTTCACAAGAAAGTGCTGACTGCATTAACTAAAATTTCTAAGGAGACATCACTTTTGATCATCAATCAGTTTGGATTACATTTTCATTGGAATATTTGTCTAATCTGATTTATGTGATCTGCATTTTTGGTTGAAACCAACACCCAAATAGATTAAACCAAACTGTTAGAGAAGATACCTTTAACATTCATGTTCAGACTATTCTTGTGCTTTCTACATCACCCAGTCCAAGGAATAGTTGACTATTTAGATGGACAGGAATTGCTGCAACTGTAAATCTTAATTTCACTTCCATATTTTCACGAGAGAGAATTCAGATTTCTCTGGACAGCTTAGCTATTTAAGCTATTTATTATATCGCTGCATTACCATTAATAACAAATACCAGGGAAGATGGAAAACCAATTCTCCCAACTTCTACAGAAGTCTCCATTTTTATTAAAATTGCAGTCCTGAAGGCATCTGATTGTGTAAGAATCTTAGGTTTCATCTCATGAAAAAAAAAAAAAAAAAAATTCCCCAAGCAGAGAAAAACATGAAAATGTGTGCTCTAAAAGAACAAAGCCAGAAGGCAAACAGAAAGAAATTGAACTGGGGTTTTTTTGTTGGGGTTTTTTTTTTTTTTAAGATCTGAGCATTTTCAAGGCAATCTCATTAATCTGATGAAGGGATGATTCTTTTTTTGGACTATTTGTTCTCTCAGTAACAATAAGATTTCCTCAAGGTTTTAACTCCACTTCCTTCACACATTGTAAACTACAACATGTCTGGCCTTGCCTCCTTAGTTAGAATCAGCTGGCACGCTCTTGAGATTGCACAAGACAAAAGTTGTTGCTCCCAAGGCACAGGGCAAAAGGCCTTTGTCCAACCCATCCACACTGCAGCAAAGACAACTTGGATCCTCGAGAAGATGTCATGCCCGAAGTGTGGCAGGGCTCAGGCTAAACCTCTGCCTGATTATCTGCTTGCATATATTCAATACAGGCTATAAAAAGAGTCTCGGCATATCCTTGGATTTAGAGCCAGACCTGACTGACAAACATATCTCAAGGGGGCTTGTCTCCACCAGCAGAGCCTCTGAACTGGTACTGACACCTAAGGCTGGTTACAGACTTGCTTGTCCCTGGTTTTCTAGCTAAAGAGGGTGGTGGGTTTTGCCATAAAGTAATATCTCTGATTTGAGAAGAATTAATACAGTTCATATCTGCAGTGACCAAGCAGAAAAGCTTCCAACTAACAGCTATTTGATAGAGAATTTAAGTTGCCTATCATTTGCCTTATGCAAAGAAAAACTTTCTGTAACACCAGTTCCGAGTTGCACCCTAGCTTGCACAGGATCAAGCCTCTGCTACACATAAGTAAAAGGAAAGTTATAAAAGACTTTCATATTTTGGGATGTTTTAGATTAAGGATACAGTATTTCACAGATTATATGCAACATATAAATCCCACTTACCAAAACTTTTCCTTCATTATTGACTTCTGGATAATGTGGGTTAAGCTGGAAAAGAAAAGAAGTCAAATACTATCTTGGTAGCTTTTAGACATTTCAGAACTCAGGGAGAGGGGTTGGGTCAGTTCTCTATTACATATCCACCCTGCAAAAGGACAGTGGGATATTTAGAAGCAGTATGAGAATGAGAGTATAAGAATTACCGATTCGATTTCTGACTGACTTAACCGCCTGTGTCCTCACTTCAGAAAATTACATCTTGCAATCAAGCTTGTTAATTCAAGAGAGGAATCTCAAATAACCAAAACGAATCATGGAGAAAGCACAGATAGTTACTAAACACAGCAAATCACAGTCACCCACACGCATACACACACCACCATTTCCACGATTGACCCTAAACTGGTATATTGAGAGAAAAACTAACATCCTTCCGAGATTTTACGGGAAGACAGTGAACTCAGAATAAACACATCTTTGAAACAGGAATGGCAATGCCACTGTAGACAAGTGTTTTATTACCCTGTAATTCTGTTTAATTATTATGAGAATAATATTTTCTATGTTATACCAGGATTATCAAGCATTAATTAAAACTAAAGTAGTATGAGAAGCTTGGATGGAAGATACTCTATAATAATAAGTGTAAAGTATTACTATTTAATGGTGCTTAATATGATTTTGACAAGGGAAATATGTAGACTAGAAGATGAGGGATTATGTAGGCAGGTATATACTTAAATAAACAAATACACATACACCCACACACTGTCTGTACGGGAAACGTTTCAAGATTTGACTTACATAATGCAGCCTGAATATTTACCATATTTCCTGACACAGGATATGCCTTCAAAGCACTGAAAATGCTGAAGTGAAATTATTAGTTACATAAGGTAATTTAGATTTTAAGCAACGATGGAGTGTATACATCTTACAAATAAACGCAGTCATTTTCTTGGCTTGAATTTGGCATTACCAGTGTGGAAGAGCCAGAAGTGAATTTCACAGGGCAAGCTGAATGAATCCCAGTAAAACTGTTCAATAACACATCACCATACATCTAAAATTACACAGACAACTATCATGAAGAGTCTTTATGTCTTTTATTGATACAGTATCATTTATATCCCTTTACCCAAATCGAGCCATCTCCTCTCTATATTACGAGGCTGAAGAAATGAGGAAAACTTTTAAATATTCCTAAAATGCCTTCCTTCTATGTCATGACTTGATGTGCTAACACAGAAATGACTGTCTTCATTTCAGTATTTGCATCAGCCACTACATTACCCTCACAAATTTAATTTAGAGAGCCTGCTTTCCTCCCTGCATTGACACCTATCCCAAATCTTGTATTTTGCTCCTCCCTGACATTCTCACACAGTCTCCAACTCCCACCTACTTCTGTTATGTAGGAACAGGAGTAGGAAATGAACAAAGAACAGAAAACTAGAAGATATACATATATACATAAATGTATGTATACATACATATCTAACTGTTTGGTTTCTCCTTAAGTTCTCACACTTCTTTCAGCATTACCTTTTTTCACCTGACACCTCAGAATAATTCTAGTTGCCCATTCTAACAGCCAAGTTCAGCTCTCTCCCTTTGGTCCTTCATCAAGAACAGAGAAAATGACTGGGCAGTGCTCCTTAGTCACAGCCACACACGGTGGCCTTTAAGCACAGAAAGGCCAAATTCAATCCTACCTTCAGATTCTGCTGGTTTTAAGTAAGCATGAAAAAGTGTGGGTCATCTCAGGCTTGTCACTAGACTCAGCAGAGAGAACCGTGCACTGAGGACTAGATCTTCACACAGAATAGATTTATGATGTTTCACTGAAGGGCCCGAGTGAATATAATTGTCTAGCCAGTATGAAATGGGCCTTGAATTCTGCTATTTTTCAAGTGCTTGCTTTCAGCATAATGATGCTTTAAAAAAAAATAAATAGCAACAACAGGAGAAATTAGGAAAAAAATCTCTCTCCCACACCACTTCTAACCTATTTTAAAAATTACTAAACAGATGCCCTCAAATTTCCAGAATAGTTCCCTTGCAGACAGAAGCTGAGGGAGACAGAAGGCTCAAATGAAAAATAAAGTGCATCCTTAATGATGTTTTTTCTTGCCCCACCATAACAGAAATAATAAAACTAAAAAGATGGTGTTTAGAGAAAGTTTTGAGATGCTGATGTTAAACAGTACACAAAATGGAACGTAGTTTTAGGGCAGACATTCATGGCCCCAGTTTCACCTGTGCTGAGCAGCTGCCACTTCCATTTTCATTTCAGCTGAGGCTGTTGGTGCTGAGCATCTCTGAAAATCAGACTATTAGCTGTTATCTCATACTACATTCTCCAGGTAGAGGGGCATAAATCACTTAGTGTTTTATGTCATATTACACCTGTTCTGAGTCCTTTTCAATATCCAAGTACAGCAGAATGAGCTAAGGACACAGTGACAGTCTTAAGACCCCAAAACCTATTGTTTTTTCTGATTTCCGTAAGATCCCTCCATGTTCTTCAATAAGCCTTCAAAAGAAAAGAATCATTGAAAATAAGAACATTAACAATTTTTTTCTTCACTGCTAACAAAATAAAGTAAAATTCTTTGTAAGTGTTTAGAAAGTAAGAACACTATTCCAAAATTGGCCTCATTTAAGCTCAACCATCTTCAAGCTTTTGGGTGACATAGGATGTGTTGAAGTTGCAATCTTACTGAAAAGTAGCTGGAATATTGCACTGTATATTTCTGGGAAAATGCTGCTTTCCTAGACAGAGGAATGCATGCAAAGTGCCCAAATAGGCTATTTTTGGACACTCTTAATTAAAGAGGAGAGAGAACAGTTTGGAGAAACACCCATGCTGATTTTAATCAAATTTTGTTGACTAAGTAAAAGATATTTAAAACACCTCATCAGAATTAGGTTGCTGAATTTCAGCTAAATGAGCATTTTAATTACTTGGTTAAAACCTGCATTTATGAAGGAAATCCTGACAGACAAAGAATAAAAGGATCTAATTCAACGTACGTAAACAGTTCCCATTTCATTTGGTAACCAGCCTGTTAACACATGGCTCATTACTTGCCCTTGTTGATTGGGTGTTTCATTTTTAAAAAAAGCCACCACAAAAGAAAAAAATCCACATCTCAAAACTTTCATCTTCATTAGGCTTGCTTCCTTCTTTGTTAATATCACACTGATTAGCTTTCAATAAACTAAAGGACTTTTGCACAATTTCAAAGACTTCAGTGGTATTCAAAAGACTTTTGCCAACTTATTAACTTGCTGGAGAAAGATTGGCTACAACCCTATGCCAATAAACCCCCTTCAGCACTGCCACAGCATCAGCACAAACTTCATGATAATCATTGTCTGAGGGAAGTTTACAAATTTTTAAAAAGCCTTTTATTTCAGGATTGTATCCTGCTGCTGTTTTGCTGCATCAGCAGAGTGAAGCAGGCAAGGAAAATCATCCCTGTTAGTCAAAAACCTCAGCTCTGACACCTTCCTGTTCCCATTACTCACTCTCAACACAAGAAGAAAGACTTGATGGCATTTTTAGCTGCCATATAAGCAATAGCAAGCTGGTGCTTTGGTATGTCTAAATCACCACTCATTGTCTCACATTAGCGGCGTATCTCACATCTCACATCCATGGAAGCCCCATCCCTGGAGGGGCTCAAGGCCAGGCTGGATGGGGCTTGGAGCAACCTGCTCTGGTGGGAGGTGTCCCTGCCCAGGGCAGGGGGTTGGAACTGGATGATCTCTAAGGTCCCTTCCAACCCAAACCATTCTATGATTCATAAGCTGGAGCTTAGGCCAGGAGAGAGCGACACCTGGGAAGTCCCTATGATGCTCCTGTGATCACAGGCAGAGAACCTCACCACCCACCGACACCTGGTGCTCAGTCCCACATGGCCATATCCTATTCTGCAGAGGAAGTCAAAAGACAGAATAATATCTATGGGATCCTTTAGTCTAACCTGAATTCTGGGCCACAAGCTCAGTATGAGCTTCAGCGGCTCCATGCCAACTTGTGCTATTATGAAAAATCATCCTCGTATCTTCGAGGGTTATGTTCTAAATACTAATATCTCATATGCCTTTCAGTGACTAGGGATGACTGAAATAGACATTACTGAAATGTCTATTATTTAAAAAAAACAACCAAAAAACCCAACAAAAAAAGACAGACAAAAACAGAAAAAAAAAACACTCACTCCAATAACAATTAAAAATTAGAGAAGTCTTCTAAACCTCTGTCAAGCATCAAAAATAAAGAAAGAGAGGCAAAAAATGTTATTAAATAAAAGCTTCTTAAGTAATCTTGAAATAATAAGCAATGACAATGCACTAAAGAAAAGACCACATGTCTATATTTGCTGGTTTGGAACACATCAAAATACACTAGCAGCAGATGCTGTATTTTGAATAACAGAAGCAGTCCTTATAGTGACTAAACAACAATAAATGTTGTGTTAATGGCTTCACGCTTCCCCTCCTCCTATAGCTTGAATGTATACAAACATGGCTCAAACACAGTCACCTTAAGACAGGACTGGAAAAGCCTAGGGGAACACTGCGGGGCTCACAGATCACTACTGCAGAAGTAGTTGGCTGGGGGTAAAAATCCTTCCCCCAAGATCCAGATTTCTGAAGAATCAACAGCTCCAATCTTTATTCCTAACATCCACTAAAGTCAACACAAATCAGGTCAAGAAATTTAGCTGCGTTCCCAAGATTCTTAAAAACCATTGGAATTCTAGCCCTGGGTTTTGCTAAACGGACAGCTTCTAACTGTCATTTTTAAAAAGCCACATCCAAGTTTGCAGAACAGGTCAGACTGGCTCTGTAAATCAGTAATCCGTCCTCCTCCTCTAGTCTCTGGATGTCTTCCATTTCTCCATGAATAGCTCTAAATTAGCCTTCACCCCTTATAGAGCTTTGAAACAAAACCACTCTCCTCCTACAAGACAGTGAAAAATAGAAATAAGGTATATGGTGCCTTCACCATCACCTTGGCAAGCCCGTTTTCTTACAAGAACCTTTCATCACTGAGCCTAATAGATAGAAACTATTCAGAATGCTGAATTAACATTTAACAGAGAGACTGGAAAAAAACATCTCAAACAGAAGATTTCAAAGTTATCTCCAGGTAAGGAGGTCCTGCATTACCAACAAATTAGATACGTGAGCTCATGTGTGACGGCCTTGGTAGATGCTGCCATCTCCTGGTTCCCACTCCAGTTTGCAAACTGTTATCCTCGAGCAAAAGGTACCTGAGCATCTTTAACAAGGCCATTCTTATCCAGTTATTTGCCTTACATTTCTAAAGGCAGCAGGAATCACAGAGAAGCACTAATGCTCTCTCCCTCTGCGTGAGCTGTACGATCAGCAGGTAAATAAATTTCTCCTCAAAGATTTGCTCCCATGTGACCCCCAAAAATACCACTGGCTAAGAGTGGTCCTTTTTTGCTTCCTGAACACGAAAGATCTCTGTCAGTAGTCCAATTTCCAAAAACTGTAGATCAAAAGGCCTAAATTATGGCCTTCATATATTCAGTCTCAGTTGCCTTAATGAAACCTCCTATGTAGTACTCCCTTTTCCACAGCAGTTTAAGGAAGTCAAAGAAAAATAAGTCCATAAAACTACAGAGAAAGTTTCACCAGGACTCCAAGGGGTTGATCCTGGTTTATAGCCTCAATTTTAACAACTAATTTCCCTTTTACATTTTTTTTTCATCTTAGCTAGTGTTGAGGATACTGTTACTTGCACAAATATGTAATCTTTCTTAAAATCTCATTAAACATTTTGTTTTCTATTCTTGTGGGAGCAAATGCCACTTCTTTACTATGTCCTATTCAGAAGCAGGAGAGGATTATTTTTTATCAATGTTAACTTGAACACGCACTTGGCTGCCTTCCCCATGATCTAAATCAAGTGATTACGGCAACAGGATTAAATTTATGGCTCTGTCCACTAATTTTTAATAGTGAGCCATAACAGCAATCCAGCCTGGTCTCACTCCTCTCGTTCATCTAGAAGAACCTCTGGGCACAGATTTACCTTTTGGAGTGACACCAGTAGGACTTTGGGGAAGACATGGTAATAATTTGAACCGTTGTTTATGGCCACAATTTTATAGAATCACAGAAGGTAAACATTGAGGTTGCCATCTTACCTGCATTTCCAAAATCACTTAATATAGTAGAGTTTATTCAATGCTAAAGACAATTACCTCACCAAATTTACTGCCATAGCTTAGCCAAGGTACTAACTCTAGCTTAGTCTATTCAACTAAGTAAAACTGAACTATCACAGATTTTTGCTTATAAATTCTGCACTGTGATTATGTACGTTTCACAAGCAATATAACATAGTTTGTCTACAGCAATATCTGACTGGCATGTGATGTGATATTTGCATATATATTTTGTGTTTATTTTAGCAATATCAATCTCACCTGGGAAGTTTAATATGAAATGACAGGCTTACCCTGCATTTTGTGTGTGTGTATATAGGTATGCACAGGCACATATATTTCTGTTTAACATCCTCAGACAGCAAGTCTTAATAGTTCCAGTACAGATTATCCAGTCTCCAGTACAGATTATCCAGTCTCTCACAGAACTGGAGCTGCTATCCACATGGAGAACAATATTAAAGGCGCATGCTTTGGTTCAGCACAATTGATGAGCTGATATTCAGTTGAAAGAGACTTTTATCCTGGCAATTAGAACACTGAAAAAGTTAGGTGTGTTCATGAGAAATGCACAGCTGTGTGATCCCAACCTGCAGCATTTGAAAGACAAGTAAATTGCAACTCGCTTCCATAAATGGACAGATAGATTTGGGTGCATTCTACACATGGTACACACACTGAAAAGAGTTTAAAAAAATTTGAGATAGCCTTTGTTACTTTGAAGCATTCAATTTTCACCTAAACTTACAGCCTCTCTTTATAAATATAAAAGTTAAAAATAACTTAGGTCATTTTGCTGTAACCAGGGCTAAAAAAAGAATAATCTTCCACAGAACTTTTTCTAAAAGGCTGGTGACTCTGTGAAGAGAAGAATAAAACTCAGCAGCTTGGATCTTAGCTGGTGGCTTAGTGTCTAAATCTTCTGCTGAAGATCTGGCTCACTTTTGTCAGGTGAAACCTAGCCTTCATGACACTCACAGCAGAACTCCTACTGTCTCCAAAGATGAGTATTTCTCCTTCTGGTTTTTCAGATGAGTATTTGGTTCCATTTTTTTATGATTTCAATCATAAAATGGGAATGTCTGAGCCAGTGATTTCAGCTTTCCAAGTGCCAGAGATGTAAGAGCCATCACCACCTATTCAGATCTCTGATGTCCCAAGTCCTAGCACCAAAACGTTTCCTTCAGCATAGTCCTTCTGTGCCTTAAGTAGTCGTGTGAGAGCATACGGGCATCTGATGCATCAGACCATGGTCCCAGGATGTGCACAGGAGGAGGGGAATGACAATGCACCTATGTGCAATTAGCAAATGTCTTCCATTGGGTCTCCTTCATCAGTGTGTCTCTCAGGACAGCTCACCTTCAGCCCAGAGCGTGGTACTACGGTCTAGCTTGTTCTCTAGTATTAGTTCGTCTTAATGAACTTCAAAGTTTATTAATGAAAATTAGCCTAAGTAATCCCAAGTGGAAAGAGGATTGAAAGGAATGGCACTACTTGAGACTGTCAGAAGTCAAAGGCATCAGAGGACCTTAGTCTTTGAAAGGTAACAAAAGCTGGACAACTTTGATTCTTAGGAACACAGAATGTAGGACTGACATATCCTTATTTCATTCTCTAAAGTTTATAAGAATTAGATATTCCATATTCACCTATATGTTTTGTTTACTGAACAACTCTTGCCTCACTTTTGTTTTTTAAAAACTTACTCTAGTATTGAAACACCTTTAAGTTCATTTATTAGTTTTAAATTCCTGAATTCTCTGAGGCAAGGATCTCGAATTTTCTTAGTCCCTGGCCTTAAAAAGCTGCAGTGCCATCCCTCCACTACACGTCTCAGACCCACAGAGTCACAAATCAGGCTGACCAGTAACATCTGCAGAGGAAGCCTGAGAGAAAAAGAGAAGGCACAGGACTTGCTCACACAAGGTACAAGCCTAACTGCAGAGGAGCATAAGGAGATACTCAGGTGAAGGACACTCCTCTTCACTGTCTGAGAGTTAACCCATGCAAGATTCCACTGCAGAAATCTCCGTGGTACACATCAAGCTAATTTACAGAAGGATGAATTAAGGAAAATATGCTTATAAACAGTGATTAATCCTGCCTTACAACTGTGCCAGAAATCATATCATTAGCCAACAGCAGGATGCTTAAAAGATTTGTGAATTTTGTTTATGTGTTTGTACTTATTATTCCACTCTAGACATCTTTATCATGAAAACTTAAACAAAATCAGGTCATAGCAATGTGTGTTGCTGTTGATAATCCATACCATGAGAAACCTTCGTGTGCTGCAAGAGCACAGGTAAATGTTCAGTAAGCCTTGGCCAGTGATTCAAAGTTCTCTCACACACATTAGGTGCCTGCCTGGCTGTTTATAAATCTTTGACATGTACATCTGGCTGGTGTGTTGTGCCTGACATGTGAACTGTGTAAAATATAATCCACAGGTTTTTATTACAGCAGTACCTTTACTGTGTCCACCAGCAGGTATTTTACACTTCATAGATATGGCAGCTAAGGCCTCTCTCCAGCCACAGGGTATCACCTCTGTCCAACCCCAATGCTCTTCCAGCTCTCACTCTACTATGCCAATTGTACCCTCCGTATTACAAGTCTCCCTGATGGGGTTTTCCTCTCCAAAGGTAGAAAGTAGCTAAGCTCATGTTTGACATTCAGTGTACCGTGACACCTCTCCCCCTGAAGATAATCACAATGCACTGTGATGATGCTCACGACAAGCTTCTCCTTCCCCAGGTTCCTACAGAACACAGAGATCCCTTGGACCACATGCTGGCTGGTAGAGAGCAGCACACTGAAATCAGCTCTAGAAACGTTTTTTCAAGAAGTCTAGAGCCTGCAGGGATAAAAAAGGAATGACAGCTCCTGAATTTGAGCAGTTTAGAGTATCTGTTCTAGTGCCTGCACACAAACTTCTCAGTGATAACTTTGCATTTAATCTATAACTATGCTTTAATCTATATATGGCTGCCTGAGCCACAAAGAAGATTATTTGACTGATCACAACACTACTCCAAAAATCAAGTGCAAACAAGAGCGGAGAGAGAAACAATTACAATGATTTTCAGTGTACATACAGTGGATATTTAACAGTGGTGTTTATCCTGGCTGCCACAACCACAAACAGCACATTCACGATTCAACAGCACTGTTGAAATGAAGGTTATATTTGACTTGAACTCACCTATTAATGTCCTGTAGTTCAGAACATTTTCCTTGCAACCCTTCAACACAGCAAAACAGCACACCACAGCAGTGCACATTCCCATTCAGACCTAATATGAAATCTTTTCAGAGACCTACATCATGGACCTACCTGCTGTGGGATTTCTGAATTAGCAGGACATATATACCACTTGGTTAGGCAGCACACAACCACTTGTTTAATTGACATCCTTACCTCTGCAGCTAAGTAGTTTCCAGTTGCCAAATGCTTAAATCTAAACAAGCTATTCCACTGTCCTGCACCTCCCCGGCAAGGGTCATGATGGACAACCTAAAAGACGTAGTAAAGATTTTAATCATTCTTCTCAAAATCATACTTAGATCACTAGCATTTCTTACAAGTCATTCAAAATAAAAATATGTACATTATTAGAAATAGTCTACCACAGAGAGGAATTCTGTGCTCACACTAAGCCCACCATAAGTAACTGCTTGCTTTTTTTTTTTTTTTTGACAGGTGCCAGGAAATACTCCTCCTATTTCCATGTTTTCATTAATTTACTCCCTGCAAACACGATGAGCCAAATTTTGTTTTAAAGTGACGTGTGAATGGTGTGAATCTGGAGCTCAAGAAAGTAAGTGGGGCTGCTCTACACTTACATAGGCACTACATAAAAGCAAACTTAAATCCTCTTACGTTGTTTCACTACATAATCTGGCTCTATTTTTGTCTGTTAAATTTTCCTTCAAGTGACAAAATATCCCCATATCATTTGAAACATCCCAGGTTATTTATTTTTCACCTTGACTGACCTGTAGGCAATTTGCTACCTTCAAACCTAGCAGTGCCTGTCTCTCTGAAGGAGTAATCTCAAATAACTACAAGTTCAATATATTCTATTCCACACAGTCCTTAATCAGACAAAAATCAACCATTTGCCTGAGTGAGGAGTTCTGTTTTAAATGCAGTTTGTTCAGCACAAACTTTTCGGTATAGTAGTTATATTACTGCAATAGCAAGGGTTTGAGACATACCAGTTTCCAATATTCATCACTTAAACAAAAATACATCTGCTAGTCATCTTCTCAAAATCACCCTTATACGCTTATTCAGCAACACCTTTATTCAGCCTAGCTTTAAGCACATGTTTAAATAGTGTTTAAAGTTGCAGAAGAAGAGACTCACATTTGTGAGATTTTTTTGTCAGTCGTGAATTTCAATTTTCTGTGTTGCACACAAAGTGAAATATAAACACTCTGAACTTGGGATACACGGGTGTCATTCAATTCGCTTTGATAAAATCACACCATTTATGTCGAGTCTGAATTTGACTCTTCATCACTTTAGTGCAGGTAAATATAGTAAGTAAACATCCTCTCTCCACACACACAGAGCAATAAAGCATGTCTTCAGCGTTCATCCTACACAAACCACTACAGAAAATAATAATAGTAACAGGGAGGTGTATAATGATATCAAGAGGCTATGAATGATTCATGTTGTGGTAAAGTATTTTTACTGAACTTTGGCCTTCGGGTCCTAAAATATTTATAAAAAGAAAAAAAAATACCTCTATTTCCCACAGTGCTTTAGAACTTGTTGCAGAAGTGGCTGACTGACGTAAGGTAGTACGGAGGAAAATATGTTGTTTCTTCTCATATTCGTCACAGGTCAGAAACTTCTCTTGCTCTGCATGAAACAGCCTAACAACATCTCCCTAAAGTAAAATGAAAAAGAAGCATTATTAAGTGGTGGGCAGAACCAATAGACTCATCTTCTATACGTGTACTAGCTCCAGTGATGTCAACAGAGCTGGTGCAAAGAAAACATGTGTTAGTTTCTTAGTGCTGGAGCAGAGAGTAAGAGCAGAGTGTGCAATCTCAGCACTGGGCCTGGAAATCAATGACATCATTCAGTCCTGCTCTTCTCTGAAAAGAGAACCTGTTTCAGAGCACTGCAATGAATAGTGGGCAACAACCTAAAGGATTCTTCCTCAAAACTGATGGTGCCTTTATCAACTATTTTTCAGCAGATATAATAACTTATGAAGAAACAAGTAAGGAGACATGAAATTTACTTATTTAAAATGAAAATGTAAATGATCTCGCAGAGTGACCTGGAGGCGTGAAACTGGGCAACCCTCAGCATTTAAAGCTACATTATCATATTACAGCTACTGTCATCTCTCATGCCTCACTCCCTCCTGTAAACTTATTAGTTTATGCTTTTAGCATCTTGGCATAAACTGCAGCATCACAGCTATTCTATACAGAGCCCTCATCATTCTGGGTTTGAACTTCATCTTTTCTTATGGATCCTCAGTTGTCTCTGGGAGGGTGAAGAGGCTGGAAGTTAGCAAAATCCAGACAATTTCACTCAATAAGACAATAACACAAAGGAAAAATATCCTGACTGCTGAAGGACAGTAGTGAGGGATCCTCCACAGCTCCATAAAGTCATGATTTCCACTTTTATTCGCCATGTAATATTTCTCTATGGTCAAATAGATTGGCGTGATTTTTCAGATTCAAAAAGTAATTAAAAAAATATACTTACTCCTTTCAGTACATCATCTCGGTAACTACTGAATTTCATGAACAAAGTTATTTTCCAGCTTGTGTTACAGTTGACAGCATTTACCTATGGGAAAAAACAAAACACAATTATAGTTTATGGGGTGTGATTTTCTTTTTGAGACATTCTATTCTTCTGAAAGACCACACTACATCTAGAGTGGCAGGGGACATGGCTTAGTCACATATATGTACAACTCCTAACATGGGTCCTGAAGCTCTAAGGTGTTAACAATAATGATGCTGAAGAGATTGAATGGGCAAAACGCTACGCTCTGTGTTGACAGCCTACCAAATATGACCTAAAGAGCTGTTGGAAGAGGACTCACATCAGTGAGAGTTTCAGATACTCAAACTTTCATGAAGCTTTCAGTACCAGGCAGAACTGTGCCAAGAATAAGTATATTTCATCATGCTTTTTTGAGGCCAGGTGGGAACCAGTGTTTAATACTGGCATCTAGCCCATGGTGTGCTCATGGTGGGTTCTGGATACCAGTAAAGAACAACGTATAATACATCTCACATCACCAGTTATCCCTCTTCCCTCCACTGAACTCACCTCTTTGCAGCCAGGGTTATCTAGAAGCTCAATGTTGCTGGCATGTAGAGGCTGCCCTGCATTGACTGGCATGAGAACAACTTTATCTCCCACAACAACCTGGAAGTCAGAAATAAAGTGCAATTTAGACCTATGTGATTATCCAGTAAAATGAAGTAATGTTACCTTTTTAGAAAATTACTCAAATGCATGCTCTTGGAATGGCACTCAGTGAATGTATTTGCAGACAATTCACACATCAGCTCTGTTTGCCCGTGCCTCTGCAAATACTTGGGTTCAAGATTTCACCCTAACAAATCCTCACATTCTCAGTAAGCATGTTACTCAGTTCTGCAGAAATGCAAGATTATGAAATAGATACAAACCTATGAATTCCAAGAGCAGTTCAGTTAATCTAAAAGTCACATTAACTACTCTTTATCCCATATGTACTGCTAGCCAAAAGGCAGAGAAAGCTTAGAAAATAATCTGTAGCGAGACAGCAAGATTCCTTTTTCCCCCTGGCTGTTAGCCAACCTTCTCCCACCAATGTGTCTTTCATTTCACAAAAGGCTTAAAAATTTGCCTGTGACAAGAATTCTTTAGCCCAGTGACTTCCCAGTGACTCCGTGGACCATCTTGTGGCAAACACTATGACAGGCTGAGGAGTCCTGTGATTTAGGCTGTATGACTGCAGTCTGGAAAGGAACAGAAATCCCTGGAAATTCAGAGAGGTGAACACTCCATCCACTCTAGTGTTACTCCCTAAATGGTGTTTGTACCCCAGCACAGGCAACAGGTACATCAGCTGGGAAACCATCTCTCTACGAGAAGAATTCCCAGCTGACTCCGTGCAAGCAATTTCCCATGCCCTTGCAATTCTTTACCTATATAGATAAATGGCAAAAACACAAAAATGTCTTTGACCTAAAAAGTGCTTGAGACATGCATACAGTGAATTTAATTCATACCAAGGAGGGGAGGGAAAATAATAGTAATAATAATTAAAAAATCAATTCACATAGATTGGTTGGCACTGGGTCTTGATTCCCTTATGTTGTTTTCAGCAATATTAAGCACACACACAAGGAAGGTAAGTGGTTACATGTGATTTTTGCTATATGAAATGCTGCACAAGCCATGCTTTCTTTTGGAACACAAATAAACAAAAACACTGTCTGCACCAATCAGCACATTCCCTATGAAAAAGCAGAGCCCAATTCAGCCTCGTGTAACTTCAGTGCAGGTCAATTTGACCCACTTATTGCAGAGGTGAAAAAGAAGGTTGCCTGTTCTTTAGCAACACAGCAAAAACAAACAGTAGCAAAAGACAGTGTCATCATGCTCAGACTACACATAGAAATCCTATTTGATCCAAGTAATGACA
The DNA here is from genome assembly GCA_004320125.1 of Scolopax mira. Lineage (NCBI taxonomy): Eukaryota > Metazoa > Chordata > Aves > Charadriiformes > Scolopacidae > Scolopax > Scolopax mira. The sequence goes on from BJBW01006205.1 coordinate 42,396, forward strand.
AAAAGTTCACTAATGGAACCAAAATAACAAGATGCCTTTAAAGATTCTTATGCAATACATTCCTGCATGCCATGCGTCACACAGACATTACTTACAGCCCATTTTAAGAAGTTATGACCAGACAATTCAATAATAAAAAACCCATCAGGCTTGCATCCTGCAAAGTGGAATCAGGACTTCAAAATTATTGCAAGTACACCAGGACTATAATAACTTAATTAGTAAGACAACACATCATTGAGCATCTTATTTAAGAAGAAAAAGGAAAAATAAGGAGGGGTGGGGAGAAGGTATCCAATATCTGAAGGGGCTCCAGGAGAGCTGGGGAGGGACTCTTTGTCAGGGAGTGTAGTGACAGGACAAGGAGTAACGGTTTTAAATCGGAAGAGGGGAGATTTAGATGAGATACCAGAAAGAAATTCTTTGCTGTGAGGGTGGTGAGACACTGGAACAGGCTGCCCA